>JAGFPH010000402.1:217415-237072 GCA_018207615.1 Philaenus spumarius | reverse complement strand
TCATAGGGACAAGAGGCGAACTAAGAAATGATTTTAAAATATTTGTCATGTAAAGGTTGAAACAGCCCCTAAAACAATAAATATAGTGTGTTATATATCTCAAAAACTTTACCACCTAGGAACTTGAAATTTGTCATAAGAGCTGAAGGCCCACTAAGTAAGGATATTAAAATATTTTGCCTTTAAGGGTTGGAACAATCCCTAAAAAAATAAGTATTGTATGTTATAATTTATAATTTCCTTAAAGCTAGAAAACTAAAATTTTGTACGCTTATTTCTTACACGATAGGTATAAAAAGTAAACCAGTTTTACATTTTGTCACGTTCTGCTAAGGGATGAAAATGTAGTAACAAACCCTAAAATTATAAATATTAATTGAATACCGCTTAGGAACGTGAAATTTGGCACACATATTGCTCAATAGGGGCTAGAGTCGAACTAAGAAAGGTATTTAAAATATTTGATCTTAAAGGGTTAAAACAACCCCTAAAACAATAAACATTGTTTGTTATTCTTTCCTTAAAGCAAGAAAACTGAAATTTTGTACATTTATTTCTTACAAGATACATATAAAAAAATAAACCAGTTTTACATTTTATCATGTTCCGCTAAGGGGTGGACATTTAGTAACAACCCCTATAACTATAAATATTAATTTAATAGCGCTAATGAACGTGAAATATTTGGTACACATATTGCTCATAGGCGCTAGAGGCGCACTAAGATAGGATTTTAAAATATTTGCCCTTTAAGGGTTGAAACATCCCCTAAAACAATATATGTTGTTTGTTTACTTTCCTTAAAGCTGAAATTTTGTACATATATTTCTTAAAAAACACACATGAAAAATAAATGAGGATTACATTTTGTAACGTGCTGCTAGGAGCGAAAATGTGTTAACAACCCCTAAAAACAATAATTATTAATATTCATACATTCCTTAAAACTAGAGAGCTGAAATTTTGTACATTTATTCCTTACACGATACGCATAAAAAATAAACCAGTTGTACATTTCGTTACGTGCTGCTAAGGGTTGAAAATGTAATAACAAACCATAAAAATAATCAATACTAATTGGTATTCTTTCCTTAAAGCTAGAGAGATGAAATTTGGCACTTATTAATTTTAGGAAAATATTTAAGACGTAAGCTGATTAAAACTATCGCAATCTATGCATTCGCATATTAAAGACGTATCTGGGTGATCTGCAAACATCCAGCTAAGACTGTAGATTTAGCGGTTGAAAAAAAGACGATCTTCACTCTGAATTTTTTATTTATTTAATTTATTTAGCACACATACCATGACGAAGACGATTCGGGCAGCCAGTGAACAATAAATACCAAAGTAATTGAATATAAATATTATGATTCACTTTCGTAAAATTATAGACGAGAGAAAAATATGACAATTAATTATGAATCATGGTGATGCAACAAACAAATACCCAGTAGCTAAGCACGGGTATTCAGCTTGTAAAATTATTATATTGGTAAACTGCAAATAAAATCGAAAACTAAAGATTGACATTTGTTTATAGATATCGGTTACTGTTCTTTGAATTAGTAGACATTAGTTCGGCTAACTTTAGAATTTCAGATATTAATTAATTCGATATCTGGTTGCTTTTTCTTCTAACTAAAGATTAACGAAAGTTGTATGATAGCCTCGTAGAATAACAATAAAATGTGTTTTTGGTTTAAAATTTACCTTCGGCTAGTGGTATTTAATGTGAAATCAATTTTTTTAGGGTAATGTTTTCACAGATATTGTAATGTATGGCCAAAAGTTGGCTACGAGTTTTATGCAGAAATAGGGCAGAAATTAAAGCTAATAATTGATTGGTCAATTCTAAAATCAATGGCTTGCTTAGAAGATAACTTGATATCAGATACAAACAAACTGGCTAACCATAATTATTTGTTGGATCTGATATAACCTGTGGCCATTAAATATTTGTTCACACTTATCTCTTTCTTATTATCCGGTAACCGTTTTGCCGAGAATCAAATAGAAATCTTATTGACTAGGGGTAATTTCTTTACTTATAGAGGAGTGGAAAGTATCTTTTCAAAACTCTAAATTGGCTTTTCATTTTCCGAGTAGAAAAATAGTTGAGGAATGAGTTTGGTGTGTGTTACTGAACACTAGTATAATGCATGCAGCCTCGCCTTGAGATAATACTGTCTTAAAATTTTAGATAAGTTGATTACATAGCTAATTAGTAATACAATTATAATGAATTAATTTCTGTTTATTTTTTCCATTTATGTCTTTGGCCATTCCGTCAATTCTGTTTACAAACAAGCTCTGTCTTAAACTACTTTAATTTATTTATGTAGTTATATTACTTCAATTAGTTTGATCTAACAGTAACAGAACTGTGTCCATGTGTTTTAATGTTTGTAAGCAATAGGTTTTTAACGATCCTGTTTTATTATCTACTAAAACATGTTTTGTTTGTTTTAGGTAAGCTGAACTGAAAAGATTGTTTGTGTTACTGCAATGCATGTTTTGGGTAAGTACTCTGCTTCCTGTCTTTATAGGCTATGTAGATTAACTTGCGTATAACTTGGATCCATACAATTCTCGTTTGGAAAAACTGGAAGCTGGCCAGTTATATGTAATTAGAGTAAATGTATTAGAAATCAGATGATAGGAAAGTCTGTGACAAAAATAAGAGTGATTGGTGTACAAAATGTATAATCACAAGTAAAAGTGAATGAAAGATGATCTAGGAAGCGCCAGATGACGGAAATGTAAGCGAAATTGTAACGAATCAGACTAAACATTTTTGTTTCTATGATTCAGACCTCATTCTCTATAGCAAAGTTTTTTGTGATAATTATGAAAACTGATAAATGACAGATGATACATTTTTAGATGAGTTTCTCAAATGTATCTAGATTAGAAAAAATAGCTAAGTATTTTTATCATAGCCTACTGCATTATAAACTGATGTTTTTTGATGCATGCGTTACGTCCGTAAAGTGACTTTTTATTACCTATAGTCATTCACTACTTGCTAAAAAAATCAGTTGATTCAAATAACCAGCTGACTTCTTTTTGGTACTAGAACCTAAAAGTATTTTATTGTACTAGGGCCAAAAGTATTGTACGTAAACAATGTATTGCTGTGCGTTCAAATTAAAACAGCTGTAACTTCAAAAGATTCAGCTGATTCACAAATCTCACACTAATTAAGTCATTTTTTGTAAAGGGTCAACCTTTTGAGATGAAATTTGCAGCAAAATGTTTAAAAAAAAGTCCATTTAATTTGATTTACAACTTGACCTATATATTAAAATTTTTCTTCTTACCTCCAGCGGGCCTTCCCCTTGGACAGAGTATGTCTGTGCAGGACATAAACAAAATTTTCAATAATTGAAAGGTGGAAATAAAATATTTAATGGGATATATTTCAGAATCCCAGTATATAATAAATTCGGAAAAGTTATTTTTCTTTTAAGTAATACCATTGTTTACACGATTGAAAATAAAATTTTAATTTTTTCAAGTAATAATGCTAATACGCACTTGCTGTCTACAAAAATTTAAATACATTAAAATGTGTTTGGGAAATCTTACTCTCGATGGATTTTACAAGTTTATTTTGCAGTTATCCGTGTATTTAATTCATGTTAGGCAGAAATGCTATGGACTCTCTTTTTCTGGCCTACAATCACTCGCATTTACAAAGGCGAAAATTTTAGACCATTGTTATTTGTAATAGAATGCAAATTTGAAAGAAATACTTACCCATCAAGTAATATGTGTATTTATTCGTACACGTCTTAATAAGAATATCGCCGACTTCAGCGATAGTTGTACGAAATTATTGTAGCTCACGCGTTACTAAAAATGACGACATAATCGTTAAACTCGTCAGAGTAAGTATTTGTGTTCAGATTGTTATTTTATAAAAGTATAACGGTGGTATAAAGTTCCAGTAAGAATTGAAGTTTTGATGAAGGTTGGATTGTTTTAGATAAAAAGTAAACGGTATTCTCCTCTGTAATTGTTCGTGACGTCAAGCAATTTGTAAATGATGAGTAATTTATTAGTAATCAATTTCCATTCAACGCTTCGTATCATATCGATTTAATATAGAAATCTAATTAGTTCCAAGTTTGTATCTAGCAATTTAATCGATAAAATGAATCATTATTTTTTACTTTAATGGAAATAAAATTATTTCAAATTATTTCATTATTAATCAGTTTTAAAATTGTCGGCAGTTTTGCCTTTTATCACTGACAAATAGTTTTAACAGTTTTAACAATCACCGACCAATAGTTTAACAGGTACTGACTTTAATGTGTTAAGAAATAATCAACTACAAAAATAACATTTGTTGAGAAAATGTTGAAATTCTATTCACGCATGTTTAGTAAGCTGTTTAAATAGTACCGTTGGTTATGATACCCAAGGCTTCGTTGCATAATGCAGCTATGTTGTCCTTATATGTACTTGTACTAGTCATGACCAAGCTAGGCCTATATCTTCGCAACATATGTCTGTAGGTTTACAAATTTATTTAAGTTATTACGTTTCACTGTATCAGTTTTGTATTCAACTGTCTTGTATATTGTACGTTGTGAGTAGATTGGGCGAGTACTTTAGAATGCGGTTGAGATTTTAGCAAATTTTACTAACGAAATGAAACAATAAACATTTTATTACAACAGAAGTACCTCACGTAATTAATCACAAACAAATAACTTACATAAATTTACCTTACGAAAAAAATATTAAAAAATTGTATAATAAACTTACGGATTCAAAACATGCAATACAACATTTGGATAAAGTTAAGTTTACGTTTGTGAATTGTATTAGGAACAGAACTAATCAGACTCCAGGGCAAACGTCTGGGCTTAAATTTGTTTATTTGAATGAGTTTGTCTATTTTAGATCTTCGGTGTATTTATATTTCATTTATTGGTACTTTCGTTTGTCTGTCCGAAACGGAAAGTTTTGTTACATAATATTAAGTTCTATACTTTGTGTTATAAATAATATATGGCTTCAAGAAACTGTTATATTTATTTGAAAATGGATTGGCTTCTTAAAGACTATTTAGATTGGGCACTTTCCCTATTAATTACTAATACCTTAATTTATGTAGACTTTTCGGTATTTTCAACAATTCTAAGTGGTAGTTTTAGAAAAAGCAGAAAAAAGATGATTGGCTTTACAAAATATAAAATAAATTCTCTAATGCTGCTTTACTACGTGTCTTACAAAATGCATACAAAAGGTATACATTAAGAGCAAAATTGTATACGCTTCAACCTATTTACAAAATATTTGTATATCACAAACTTTAAGTAGGCTAGTATCTGTACTTTTTTTGGAACTATATAAATTGGGCTAGATTAACTCATTCTCGCCGATAAAACTATGTCAGTGACCAGTTCATCCTGTATGTCGGGTTTAATAAAGAGCGACAATCGTGTCATGTAGTTAACTATAGCAATACAAAATAATTTAACGTGAATACTGTGTTATCAGCAATGTTATCTTTATCTGTGGCTAGAAATATCGCAACACACGCTTACTTTACTTGCACTCTTGTCAGTCTACAGATGAGTATCGTTAAAATCCTGACAATCAATATCAAAGGGACTAAATAAATGTTACTAACATCACTAATAGTGAAAATCTGTTCGTCTAGCTCCTCATTAGTCGGATAATCTAGTATGATCTGTTTGTGTGTTCTGTGCGATTACTGTAACACCAAATTCCTTTAAATTTCCCTAGGGACAACCTTTGGCAACAAGGTCCCTTTACGGTAGCGAGTCTTTCCTACATTGCTTTATTTAAAAAAAAAAACTATCAAATTTTCAAAACAAAATATAAAAATGTTTGCTGTTTAAAATGTGATTAAGAATACAAAGAGAATTTAGATAGAGGATTGGGTAGAAAACAAGTATTATGTTAATTACGACGTTGCTTTATTTTTTCTGATTAATCTAGGAGTCACTCTGCGCTCGCCAACCGCCTTTCTTCCTCCACGCTTTATTAAGACAACCAAATTTGCTTTCTAATTTTATGTTAATGGATGTTTATGATTTATCACAAAATCAAACCCAAAATAGTAAATACACTAAATTAAAATCAAATTATTAAGTTGACGAAGGCGTTATAAAATGTTAAAAAGAAACCTAACTGTAACTTAAAAATGTTAAAAAATATTTCAAATTTTGAAATCGGCCACTAATGGAAATGCCACTGAGAAATAAGCCTTCATTCCAATTCGCTGTGAGAGTAAACATCAGATTGCTGTTCAACCCGGACAATCTCATATTTTGCTTTAAATGCTCAAATATAATTGTTTTTCTTCTAGTTGTAAGCCTATATTTAACCGTTAAACGTCAGGCCATACTCTTTAAATTGATGTTTAATCAACTCTTATAAAAGCGAGTGTACGTCCGTACGTACGTGAGTAACATATATAATAAATCAGCTGATTTCACCCATCATCTGTAATTCTTAAACAATCCTAGGGTAGGGTAGATTATACTTTGGGGTTATGTTTACAACTTCAATCATTATAATTTCTTGTGAAGTAATGTTTTTAAAATATGAGTTATGTATGCTATAATATACGTTTTAATATTTGCTTTGAGGTTATAAACTGTATATAAATACAACCTTTTATCAACAGTATATTTGTTTATACAAATTTAAAGAAGAGATACCTATTCGTTTAACTTCGAAAACATTCGTACATCTTCGTATAACATATTCGATTATTAATTTCTTCACTATAATATTAACAACTTCTACATCATTTGATCTATCAATATGAAATAAAAAGCAATTAAAAGATAGTTTTTTTATCTTTCTGTAAATGTACAATAACGTAGACTATGTAAATAAAAATGTTTAACAAATAGGCCTACAGTATTATAATCCTTATTATTGTACACCTTTACCTAGTTAAAAATTCCCGTCAGCATAGTTAGGTAGGCCTAAGATAAGTATTCCTTAATGTTGTTGAAGTGATAACTTCTTTCTGTTGGCCCGTTGGGCACTTTCGCTTGACTATGTATCTGAAATCTTGCGTCACGAACTTTTCCCGTAGACACAAGTCAGAGCGTGGAGAAGGAATAGGCGATACATAGTATATATAGACAAGTAAGCGCGTGCAGAGGGAATGTGAGATACGTAGTATATAATAATACGTTATTATAATATTATAATTATAATATTATTATATTATAATAAGTATGCGAAAAATAGTGATCTTTATAATGTAAGCAGTATTTATTTATTAACTAATAATTTTGAGGGAGGTATTAGTGTATGCACTCTACATAGAATTCTAAGAATAATTCAATATGTAAGGGATAATTAATATAATATTATAACTATGCAATTTCAAAAAATGATATAATATTTTTTGACAATATATTGAATTGTGTAATTTGTTGACCCTTATTCTCCTCTAATATTAATACTGATAAAAATATAAATCGATCATAGAAGTTATCACTTCTAATGTACCACATTAAACACACAAAATGTATTATATATACATATATATTTTTTTAAATGATGTATTTCTGATATAATTAATCAGCCTGTGATTTTTCTCGAGGGCTTACTAGTTCTTATATAAAAATATCTTGGGCGGTAAGTTTTCACGTAACTTTACTTATTTTTTCAAATTTGATACGTAAATATATTTGGTAATGTATTTAAAGATGTTATTGTTGCACTTGCTATTTAGCGTGCAATCTTGATACCGTTTAGTCTGGAACAGTAGGAATCCTACATGGCTGCGTGTCTAAAATGCATATGGAAAATATCCAAACGCGTCAATTATGTACAATTGTACTTTGTTTTTTTTTCTCTCACAGCGAAGTATTTCCCATTTCTGTTGTTCGGACCCCTATTACAGAGGTGATACATAAACATAACCAAAATCTGTTCCGTCATCCTAAAGCAACAGAAGTAAAATAACAATCATTAGACAAACGCGACATAGCCTTGCGGTATCGGTAATATTACAATATATATAGGTCAACACTTGTAAATCTTAAATATGTAAATAATCGATTTAAAACAGAATTACAAATTTGTTATCTCCGTAAGTAGTTGGAAAATCCCATGTGTTCTCAGCGTTTTATAATGTAAACGAGACTTTATGAGATATAGTACGAAGACACCTGTTGCTGGCTGACGTCCTTGAGACACCTCTTATCCAGTTCTAGACGTAGACTAAGACATGGAAATAAATTATTAGTAGGAGTGCATTTCTATATTAGTTTCTGAGCAAAGAGATTGTTTTACAGTTAATGGATGTAATGTATGTTTACGCAGTTCAAGTGACAGAAGTAAATACAATTACATTGCTTACATTATAAAGTTGCGTTTGCATTTTTAATCCAAAGATTTGCACATGTTTATGTACTTGTAATAATTACGTAAGAGAAACTCTTTTATTTTGTCGACCCTTTTATTTTTACTCCCAAAAATTAGTATGTTGATTTGGATTAGTTATTATTATTTATTTGGCTTTATCTTTCAGTGGTTAATAAAGATATTATAGACTTTGTAAATGTTGCATAGTCGGTTGTCAGAAATGTCAGTTTTCAATTTAAATTTGTAGTCAAAATATATATATTTTTTTAAAAGTAAATAAATGTGTAAATGTCACATTTCAGTTTGAAAGTTTTATTAAAATGTCACTTTTACTTATTTGTATTCTTTATAAACTCATATTTTGAAATGTACATAGCAATGGTGCTGTTAAAAAAGTCTAATAGCTTAGAGTTTATATTTGTTACACTTATTGTATTTTCAAATTCAATTTCGCCTTGCATTTTCGATTCACTCATAAATTTTAATCAAACTAACATGCACAGCAAACATTATATCAATATAGACAATGAAGAACTATTTCATCACAGACTTTTTTAACAAATAACTCGGTGTAATTACACTGTTACTGTAAGTTATATCGTAATTATGTTAATGATGTCTATTATTATATCTTATCTACTTTTGTTGTTAGACACAACCTTCAAAGGAACTTGTTTGCACTTGAAAAATTAACCAACACTATAACTAGTAAATGTTATTCACTATTTTCTTATCAAAGACTGAGCATTTCATTAAAAACCCAACTACTTTATATCGCTTAAGTTGAATCACAGATTGTATTGTTTTAACCGATATGATGGCATGCAATCAAATTTAACGGCTGTTATGTCGTTGTTATTTTAATGGGATTGTTAAGTGTAAGATAACACGGTAAATTAATTCTTCTATTTACATGTTAGCTTTATAAATAATTTTTTAATTTTAGATGATGTAGTAGTTGAGGTAAAACTGTCGTTCGACTTGTGTGCTAAAAATCCCTCTTTCTTTGTATGATTTAATTTGCCTGATGGAAAATGCAAATTCTTTTGAACGCATTTAGAAACGTATTTACATCATGCGTATAATACCGTTTAATTTTGTTTAATTTAAAACAGGAGGTCCGGATTAAATAAATGTTGGACTGATAATGCACTTTAAATATAATCGTTTACTTAACATACTAATGTGTATTAATTTATAAGTCTCACAAAAACTCTGTATTACAGATAAAATATTATAAATATATTGACATTTCTTTGTGTTTATCGTTATGCTTATGGGTTTTATAATATTATTGTATTTCAGTTTGTACATTTGAAAGAAAATGCTTTAATTGTCAGTTGTGTCCGTCTGAATTTAAAAAGATTAAATTCACACAATTGTGAATAGCTTATTTTATTAAGACGTTTTACTTATTTTCACAGGAATAATTTGGGTTTGATCAAACACTATAAAAACTTGCACATAGTCTTTTGGGCTTAATGTACGTTAGGCACAAGTACCAACATAACAACTGTTTTTATTTCATTAGATATTTTGGACTCATCTAGATTAACCTTCAAATACTCGTACTGTTTTCTCTATCTTTTAAAATAAAATCTTAACGTTTCAACCATATTTTAACCTGTATATAATACTAGAGGGTTCCACCCCTGCTCGCTTCGCTCACCAACGCCCGAGGCGAAGCAAATGCAAACATATTATTGTATACTATATTTTCACAGGGATGGCGATTGATTAGGATAGATTTTTTGTTTTTATATAGAAAAGAGGCAATTTTCAAGTTATAAAATAACCAAAATGTGATACGGTAAAGCAGTATTTCAAACTGGTCAAATAGGCCTAGTAAAGAATAAAGTTTGAATAATTTTAATAGGGGAAAATAGTTGTTTGAATTATGATATAATAACCCTTTTTCGTTGTTTGTTTTTGCTACTACCTAACCTAAAAAACTGTATGCTGTGAAGAATAATTACCTAATTCTAAATTTTTTAATTTGGTTGTTATAGTAATACATCCTTTCATGGAACGTGTGTTGGTTCAGTATAGGCCTAACTTAAAATTGTGTTAAGCTTATGATCCAAATCAGCTGTTTTATTTGTAATATGAAGGATGTTTGAATTATAATAACATACATTTTTGAATTTTTTGGAATTTTTTTAACCTAACCTACAAAAGCTATTGGTTGTGAAAAATAATTGACTGATTCTAAAAGTTCTAAGTTTGTTTCTCTGTAAATGAATTAAACAAATATGTGTTGTTAAGCTTTTGATTCAAATCGGCTGTTTTATCGGTTATGGGGCTGGGATTGAAGCCTCGTATTTTGACCTTTTTCAACCTTAAAAATCAATATTCAAAATCCTTTCTTAGTGCTCTTCAACGTAGTAGTATGAAGAAACCCTGAAAATGTTAGGACACTGGCTATCATAGTTTTGGCTGTACGTAGATTACGAATCAGTCAGTCAGTCAGGACTTCTTCTTTTATATAATACAGGGTGTCAATTAAGTCTGGGTACTATTTAATATTTCGTTTATGGAAAATTTGAAGGTAGATGTGATTGAGGAACCTACTCTATGTAAAAATACTATTTTATTACGATATCAAAAAAAATCTGCCATCTTGGATCCGCCATTTTGAATGTAATTTTGTTTTTTTTTTAATAGGAAGGTGGTCATGTGATACATCATCATGTAGAATTTCAAGAAAAAACCAACGGTGAAATTTGCACATCCATATTTTCAACCGATTAAAAATGGCGGCCAAAATATTTTTCTGTTTTAATATTAATTATTATTCTTTTTGGATTCAGAATTAAATAAGCTTATTTAAAATTTAAAAGTATTTAAAATTTTTGAGTTACAGCCATTTTGATTTATGTCAAAATTGATTTCGAGTAGTTCAACCAAATATCGTTACTTTCGATACATTTGCAAATAGAATGTAGGGGAGCAACAACCAACCCTCTTTACGCATTTGCGGACTGATTGTTGTGTCTGATTGATTTGTCAACAAATCTCGCCTCGCCCTAATATAAATAAAGGGATAGGCTTTAGGGACTACGATGTTTACCTTACTAGTCATGTCTGGCACACCCTTATTAATATAAAAAAGATTTATTGGTTGAAACCTGGTAAGAGGAAGAGTGTTTCCGTGTGAACTGCATGCATTCAAATGGCTGAAGACAATTTATGAAACTCTTTCCTTCGATAACTCGTTTGCTTTGGAAGGTGTCCTTTCCACCTCTGGTGTACTAAACATTTCTCTAAAAGTATCATGCCAATTAAATCTTAAAAATATGTACTATTGCTTAGGATTTACCTCAATTTTACATAAATCGATGACAGCATTGAGGTGATACGTTAAACGAATAACTGAATCCTTATGTGAACACTTTTTGTCCAATCAACTTTCTGTCACAGTCAAATTTTTTGGATAAAGGTATCAAACTGAATTTTTTGTTACAATCAATTTTCTTCGATAAAGGTAACAAACTAAGATTTCTATCACAATCAATAATTATTTTCTTCGATAAAGATATCAAACTGAAATTTCTGTCGCAGTAAATTTTATTTTATAAAAGTATGATGAAACTAAACATTTTGTCCCAGTCAATTTTCTTCGATTCATTTATCGAACTGATATTTCATTGGCAGTCATTTTTCTTCGATAAAGGAATCAAACTAAAATGTCTGTCACAGTTAATTTTCTGTGATAAAGGTATCAATCTGAATTAACTTAAGTTTTAAGCATTTAAAGACGAATGTATTCCAACAATCAGAGCTACATTTTGTGTAATCCTAAAAACAAATAGTTTACGAGACACATAGGATGAATTAAGGATATCAACTCTATTTTATTTTTATTTAATGGTTTTTGATCTTAAAGTTTCTAAAAAAACAAACCTCCATAATAAAATGATATAGTAAATGAATTAAATCAAACTAGCGTGCATGGTAAATGAGAAATCTTTTGAACAGGAAAACACTTTTAACGGCAATTCATTGCTAAATATTAATTTGTATACAGGTTGTGTTGCTTGCTACAGGCTACTCGTGTTTTTAATGTGCTTTATGTTATATTGTAATGTTATTTCATTTAATCCAGACATTCATTCTGCGGTCCCCAATTATTCCGAATTAAGGAGGTCTCGTTGGAAAATATATACAGTATTTTCGTTATTTTTTTTTGTCATATCTAAAAATTGGAGGTATTATTTGTTACATAATTACTTTCATGAATTATATGTGTGACCATTGGTTCTAGGCAGTTTCAACCAAGCAATCCATTTGAAAGTCTACGACAGGTACAGTACTAGTACATAATTAGATTACTTTTTACTTTCTCCCCCTATACCATAGTATATGGAGAAAGTATTGTATTCGTCAAAATTTTCGAGTTTGAGTTTTTGGTGGAAATATCCGTTTTGGGTCCCCTGAACCTAAAAAAGTGGTTTTCGGAGTGATGTCTGTGTGTGTGTGTGTGTGTGGATGTTATCAGACCTAGAGCCTAAACCAGTCGTCCGATTTTGATGAAATTTGGTATGGAGGTACTAATCCACGGTATCTCCAGGCGTTTTTTTCATTTTTGTGAATTTTTGATTTTTAAGGGTAATTTTCGCATAAAACCCTTAAAATAACGGAAAAATAAACTTTTCTCAAAAACGGCTATAACGATTTTGATTAAAATTTTATAGTTTATTAGGGACCTAAAGTACTATAAACTATAAAATTTTAATCAAAATCGTTCTAGCCGTTTTTGAGAAAAGTTGGTTTTCCGTTATTTAATGGATTTTTATGGGAAAATTACTCTTAAAAATAAAAAAATTAAGAAATTGGTATTTTGAATTATTATTCTACTAATGAAAAGGTAGAGTATGTTATAGTACTTTTCGTCAAAGTTCTGAGGGAGAAAGTATGTGTCAGTTTCCTGATACCGTTTATTATATGCAAATTTGTCCTCTATAATGGAAAGCACTTTTTAGCTATCTGGAGATAAACCCTTGTGTTATAAATTCAGTTCAAGATAAGGATACTTTGTTTTTAATTTATTACAGCTTTGACCATTTAACACATTCGAGGCTTTTAATTAATTGATTACGGGTCAGTGAAGTCGGAATCAGTAACTCTTAGGAATGCCTGCCTTTCATGAATTCACCGCAATGATCCCATCACAGATAACTCTTAAGATGAAGAAGATGTGTTTGCTGTTTAAACGTAGCATGCAATGCACAGCATATTTACTGTGCTGTATAGTTCAATCTTTATAAGTCTAAATATTAATTCTTCATGCTTGTACCAGATATATTTAGTCTAAATAATGCTTCACTAGGTCCTACAGTTGACAATTCCAACACAAGTAGCGCTGTTTCGAGCCTAGCTGCTAACTTAGCACGGATGCGTCACAAATAATCTGTGCAACATAACCTATACAGGGTGTCTTGCAACCATATGAACAAACTTTATCACGTTCAAAAAATTAAATTAAAATATCTAGGAAAAGCAAATCTTTAAAAATAAATTAATGAATTATAAAATATCCGTCTTTTAAATACAAATGTAACGGTAGCTTAACTATGAAAATCGAATGAGAAATAACAACAATGTGACCATGTTTACAAATAAAAGTATTAGCTGTTTATCAATAGTGAATTATTTACAATCTTTGAATATCAAATTATTTGGTAACCAGTACAAAATAAGAAAAGTAGATATTTTATAATTCATTAATTTATTTTTAAAGATATGCCTTTTCCGAGACATTTTCATTTCATTTTTAGTTTTTTATTGGACTCACATATACTTACAGATATTTAATTTACACAAATATCTTCAGAAATAAATTCTCTAAAAGATATAATACGTTTGAGGGTTTATAACCATTTCACAAAGTTAATGTACTAAAACCCTACAGAAAACATATTTTTTTAGAACGAATTTTGCGTTTTGGGTCAAATATTGTAACAATTACTGCAGTTACACCACTGGGACCTATTTTATTAAATTTATATGCTCATTTTACGTAAATTAAATTACATTTTACACCTTAATTAAGCCTTACATATTTCAATAGGGATTCGTTTCTGTGAGTAATCTGAAACACGGGTGAAATCTTTCGCCAGCTGTAACTATCTAACGAAGCATTTCCAGACCTATGAATAAATTAACTTTTTTCGTTATTTTTGCTAGTGGAATCAGCTTAGAAAGTGCTCGGAACATTATGCAAATAACTTATTATTTTAGCTCAAAATAATTTTAAAATATTTTGTTTCTATAGTAATTCTGGGTATTGTTGACAACTACCAAGAAATACATTTTTCCTTTTTTTGTCAATATCTCTCGTGTCCTTTGAGCTACAGACAAAATAAAAAACCATTGAGTTTGTCATTAAAAAAATAAACAATTTTGTCTCTTGTAATTTTTTAGTAAAGTTATCGGTTTTTGAGATATTTGACATTAAAAATTATAAACGGCCGCCATTTTGAAAATATTTAAATATTGTTCTAATTTTTCGTACAGTGATAAAAGGTTACGCAAAAAATATGTGTACACAGTTTGAGCTCAATATATTTTCTACTTCTAAAAATATTCTACTTCTAAAAATACAGACCGAAAACGGAATGAGATAGGACACATATTATGTTACATTTTTTGTTTCTTTTGACATGCTGAATAACGTGATAAAGTTTGTTCATATGGTTGCAAGACACCCTGTATACTCGTAGGCTATTCTGTGGTTATGATACTCTTCCGTTTTCAGTTTAGCTAACAGAAAGAAAAGTCGCAAAGCAAATTATATACATTATATCTTAACGTCATTAATAATCTGAAATATATACATAATATCTGACAGTTTTGAACCTTTTGTCTTTTCAGATTTTAATTTCCAGATATTTTGTCCAGCTTGAACTGTTCATTACATTAGCTTTTATTTTGTTTCTGTTTCTCGACAAACATTTCTTACCTAGCAGCCAAACTAGTATCAATGAATACAGAATAGTATTCTGTATTCATTGCTAGTATCCACTTTTGCATAGCCTATTAAAGGGTTTTCGACGTAAAATTTTAATACATTTTCAATTATTTAGGCGACTTAGCTCCCGCACTTAAAGTATCGTTTACGTTAGGACTTAATTAAGGTTACCCCGACATGCTGAAGTTTGGTGGGCGTTTCATTTGATGGATCGTAGCGTAGGCCATGATTTGGTATTTGGTGTGGTTTGGACCATGATAAAACTAAATCCACTCATTTATATCTTTTACTTTAAGTATGCCCAACTTTTTAGCCACGGTGACGGTAAATTTCTTTTGAATTCATCCTAAACATTTCAGAACATACCGCTCCATTAAATCTTGTTCTACTCAAAAGCCAAAATTGTTTTGGAGCAAAGTCCATGAAAAGGCTTAACTACATCTGTAAAAAGCCATTTATGCCCTGGGAGCAATCCTAATCTTCACCAGGTGTGATTACATCTTTATACAGGTTGTTCTTCAGATTTTATACTTGGCTTTTTTATTTTTTTTTCGTACATAGTTTGTCCAGAAATTAAAAAATCTAAATTCGAGGCCTTTGTGAAATATGTTGGTTTCACTAAAACGAACAACACCACTATGGTTCTGCTTCATCTTAAACCTACATTGTTGGATTTGTTATCTTTAAAAATGAAGTAAAAATGTGTTGTTGTCATTTGTATGTCACAATTATTATTTACAGCTCATTCAATGAACTCATAATGTCGTCTCCACAATGAACGCATCACTCATAATGTCGTCTCCACAATCCACTAAATTCAAATACTTAAGGAAATTAATTTTTAATTTTACATATTTATTTTTGAAAACAAAAATAGTAATACCTTAATTTTTAAAATCAGACAACTTTCATTAGGTTTTGAAAATGAACCCGTTTTTAAATAACAATTGCCTAAACAGTAGTAAAATATCGCCGCTGAAAGAGTTTAAGTTGAATTCTTACGGGAAATAGGGGATAAATACCATGTATTTCTATGTGTTTTCGGTAAGCAATAAAAAGTGCAGTTTTTAGTGGTAAGTGATTAGTTATGTCTACACATTACTCCAGAAATCTGCACGCGACGTGGAGTCGATTGGAAGGAAGTGTTTATATATAGGTTTAGAAGTTAAGAAATAATCTTTTCGTGTAATAAGTGTATTTGTTTCTTTGTATCCGTGTATAGTATATTTAACTATTTTTTTAACTATCAAATATAGCAGAGAGCACGTGTGACGGATGCCAGTGACGAAATAAAATATGGGAAACGTAATTAAGCACACGCGATCACTAGACAGGAAAGCCCAGTGACCTAATAACATACAACACTCGAAAACGTTTAACCTGGTGATGTCGGTTCATTAAGACACTGCAAATGGTTAACTAAAGCGATTACTGTACAAGAGTTGTCTAATGAGAGGCCATAGTAATGCTCTCACGCTTTAACAATGAGTATTATTTATGTAAACAACCAGTGTTAATTGTTTCTTTACTTGTATTTTGTTAAGAAAGGACATCATAATATACACCAAGGTTAAAATGTGTATACATCCTGAAGGCTTTATAGAGCGTTTTATTGGTCATTGATATCATTCTAGTGGTTTCTTTTCCTATTATTGTTACATTATTTATATAAAAGACAACAGATTTGCGCCTGTTTTGTTCGCAGACTTTCGGCTTTTCTTTAAAACTGAATACTTTTGTCATCAATACCTAGTTTGGTTATGGATGGAATTGAACCTGTCATCTATTAGTTTCCAGCCAAGAACAAACTGGAGACCATTGTTTATAAATAATTTAGAACCCATGAAAATCGATTTATAGGTGCGTAACATCTGGCTCCAAAGTTTAAGGTCCCATTTTGAATCCGGGTGAGTACTGCGTATGTTTGTGTACTTGGACAATTAAAAAGTTGATTTACAGGCGATAATAGATCGGGGATCATCAAGGGGTTAAAGATACAAGAAGGGTAAATGCTCAGGCTGGGCTTACGTTCCCTCCTAGTGCCGAGTACATCGAGTTTTTATATTTGAAATATTTACTGAAAATACCAAATCGATAAGTAGTTAGTACTTCGTACAATTGGAAAGAGCGTGCAAAAGTTACTTTATTTTATTATAGTCAGTAAACCCGTAAACTGTGATAGATTAAACCTTGAGCCCCATCCCTAAAAGTAGACTTTAATGAGGTTGTTTTGCCATATCGCTAACGTGACTCAGTGTTGGTGCTGTCTTCTTTTACAGTACTGTACATTGGAATACAGCTAGCTATTGGTAGTTTTACAACCTTTTATCGAATTTTGAAGATACACAGTTGTATTTGGCGGAAAGGGCAGCCGTCTCAAGGTTGACCCCGATCACTGTGTTTATTGTATTTTTTTAATTACATTGACAAAAAATATGTTAACAACAGAAGTTATATATTTATATAGGTTTGAAGTTCACTTTTTTCATCTTAGACCCATAAAAAATATGCGTTTTAATCAACGTTATTGTAATGCACGAATACCGATACAACTGATACAATTAATTGTATCTTTATCATTATCGTTTTAATTTTTATTGAATTGCAGATTTTAACAATAGATTTAATGTTATCTAAATTCTACATTTTGGACTGTTGTCTAAACCACTTTATTGTTACGAAATTTATAGGAAAACTAATTAAAATGCTATATTCTTTTTGTTTTCTTTTATTGGTTAGGAAATATTTCTCATAGATGAAAATAATCGGCGATTTTTAAGCCGATGTTTTCGGTTTACAAAACAACAACCTTTCTGGAATTTTTTGTCAAAATTGTTTTTAAAATTCCTACCGAGCTATTACATTTTTTAGTAATAAAAACTTCTGGAAGGTAGTAATTAATGTATTTTGCTTTTTAAACTTTATCCGTTGGACATATTTTAAAGTACTTTATAGTTATATATCACAATTTAAAAGTAAGTTCACAATTATTAAGAGTATGCATCTTTACCTCTGCAAGCAAAGATATTATGTTGTACCATAATTGAAAAAATAAATTTGGAGCAGGAATTACCGGAGTTCTTGTACCAAAGATATTTGTCGATTTACCAAACGATTTTAAGAAAGCTATGTCCTGCAGATATTTGAACAAAACATAAAGGGCGTTTTTTGTTTGAAAAAAATTAAAACTGGTTTATGTTTAGTTTCTCTTTCTCTTTGCAGGATTTAAATGGTGCATTAGTTTGGTTTATTGTATATTGTAGTTGCCTGATTGCTATATGGTTTTGAATGTTATGAGAACTCTCCATCTTTCATCTTTCTACGGCTGACTTCTGTTTTAGAATTTAAATATAAAATTGCATTTATAAATAAATCCTTTGAGGCTTTTCAGTTTTTGTTTAATGTGCACCAATAAAACATAATTGTAAAAAATAAATATAATAATTACATAAAAAAGTGATGAAACATGCTTGGAGAAAAATAACTAAATTAGTAATTAAAAGGAAGCCCACTGTAAAAGTTATTAACCCAATTAATAAGTCTTGTACAAAATTGGTATGTGATTAATTTCAGCATTATAATTCCAAAACACAACATGGCTGGTTTCCCGACTTAATTAATTGATTTAGATTATATTCGGCTTATAGATTATTTATCTATATGAGTGGTGCCCTTTTAGTCCGTACTATTTAGTCCACAAGCCTTCCAAAGTTTTTCAGGAAATTAATGTTTAAATGAAATGTAACTTGACCTAAGAAATTTTAGCTTTTGTCTACAATAAAATTGTGTACTCATTGTCTCGCAATTTCTATAAACCTTTTTATACCTACAATTTAAGTACGTGTACTACATTGAACTTCATTTATTTATATTTCTGTATATTTAAATGTCTAAATTTGTTAGTTAATACATTTATATATGTCTTTATTTCAAGAGTACATCCTCGTCTTAAAAACAATCGAAATTACACGTCGCTGCTGCTGCGAATTTCTTGATGTTCATAATTTGTATTATTAGATCCTTTTACTGTCAATATTTATTCAGCATATGTTTATAGTGCATCTTTAATAGTTTAGGTGGTATCCCAAAAACAAGTATCAAAACTGAATTTTTTGTCACTTTATTATTAGTTGTTAAACTAAAACAGTTGCAAGACAAAACATATATATATATATAGACTGTGGTTTGTATGAAACATAGTCGTTGTTACCCGGATAGAAATGCTGAACACACCAGTAAAAGTTAAAATTAACACATTGTCAACATCGGATGAGTAGTCTTTGAACTAAATCTTAATACACAGTTTCTCTT
>JAGFPH010000402.1:176018-212189 GCA_018207615.1 Philaenus spumarius | reverse complement strand
CTGGCTTATGAGTGGGAGTAATCGCGCAAAAACCTGACATTTATAATAAAAAAAATCATTTATCGGGAGTTTCTTATCAATTTTGTTCCTTGTTCCGAGGACTGTACCTGAATTACTTTTGCACAGGATTGTAGCAAATTTAATTACCTTTCGAACGATATAGCTTAAAAAGTGCACACTGGCTTAAGAGTGGGAGTAATGGCGCAAAAACCTGACATTTACAATGAAAAAATCAATTATCAGGAGTTTCCTATCAATTTTGTTCCTTGTTCCGGGGACTGTACCTGAATTACATTTAAACAGGATTGTAGTAAATTTAATTACCTTTCGAACGATATAGCCCAAAAAGTGCACACTGGCTTATGAGTGGGGGTAATGGCGCAAAAACCTGACATTTATAATGAAAAAATCATTTATCGGGAGTTTCATATCAATTTTGTTCCTGTTCCGGGGACTGTACCTGAATTACTTTTGCACAGGATTGTTGTAAATTTAATTACCTTTCGAACGATATAGCTCAAAAATTGCGCACGGGCTTATGAGTGGGAGAAATCGTGCAAAAACCTGACATGGATAATTAAAAAATCATTTATCGGGAGTTTCCTATCAATTTTGTTCCTTGTTCCGGGGACTGTACCTGAATTACTTTTGCACAAGATTGTAGTAAATTTAATTACCTTTCGAACGATATTGCTCAAAAATTGCACACGGGCTTATGAGTGGGAGAAATTGTGCAAAAACCTTACACGGATAATGAAAAAATCATTTATCGGGAGCTTTCTATCAATTTTGTTCCTTGTTCCGGGGACTGTACCTGAAATACCTTTGCACAGGATTGTAGTAAATTTAATTACCTTTCGAACGATATAGCTCAAAATCTGCACAATGGCTTATGAGTGGGAGAAATAATGCATTTTCCTCGCTCTAACTTTGCCATTTTGGTTTGAATCAAACGACCCGCCATTTTGTGTAAAATCGAAAAATAAAAATATCAGTGTCTGGGACATCCTACAAGGACCCTTCCACTAAAATTTCAGCTATTTTGAAACATATTTACTACCATTTTATCAAGGTGGGAAAAACCCATATACTTATATACCGTTAAATCCCTACCCAAAAACGATTAATCGGTATAACTCCGCCATATTGAATCCGATCGAAAAACAAAAAAAGTGTATCTGAAGAATCCTACTAAGGACCCTTTCACCAAAAAATCAGCAATTTTGAAGCATATTTACTACAACTTATCAATCCGGGAATAAAACAGATATATATATATATATATATATATATATATATATATATATAAAGTAATTTTCAAAAGTGAGCCTCTAAGCCGTAGTAGTAGAGTTATAATAGATATTATAATAGTTATTATAGTAGTTGTAATAGTAATGCACATGCAAAATTTATAAAAATTTTCTGTATAATCTCTGCTACGGAGCCAACAAAATATAGTCGACAAACATTCATTCATCCAACGATGTTTCCCGAATGTACGCGGAAAAAGCCGAATCGGAAATTCCAAGACGTGGCTCGATGGAACCCCTGACTATATACACACACCCGTCACGTCACGGCACGGTATGCTCTCGGAGCATTCAAATATTTTCAAGCTGCAACGTGACGGGTGTGTATAGCCACCTCCATTTGAGTGTACAGGGAGCATACCTCTTTAATAAAGGAGTGACTTTTGACGGGTGTGTATAGCCGCACCTTGCCAAAAAAACTAGTGCGGTACGAAGTACGAGTTTTGTCTAAGAGATTTCACAGGGTTAGACTACAGTGACATTATATATACTACAGCAGCATAACTCAGTATTGTTGTATCCATTTTTTTTTTAATATTAACTACTCAAATTTCTCACAGCGAAATTTTGAAAATCAAGAATGCCTGATCTCTTTAAAATATCAAGTTAAATCAACTTAGGAGATAGATGAAAATCAATCGGTAACAACGGTGAAGGGCGAATAAACGGCAATTTTCTCTTTAGCTCACTTTCAATGTCCGCATCGTGTAGCCTTTTTTTATAAGGGTGTAACAGACCATCAAACACACATCTTGATCAGTGTTGTGATCATTCGCAATAATTATTGTCGTCTCAATATTTAAACATAATATTGCAATTGTTAACCTATTAATCTATAACTAAACCAACAACAGACATTTAAACACAATTCTGTGAGATTTCACAAGATTTGCAAGAAAACTTGACAAAAACGTTAACTGTGCGATCCAGTTGACAATCGAGCTTAAAATCGTGACGTTTCATAGAAAATCCGATCGTTTCCTGCGAGCATAGAGCGCGAGTTACGAGATGTCAAATTTACAACGCGAGCATAAAATATCTCGATGCTCTGTGTGCACACGTTGTAATGTACTCTCAACTTCTCTTTTAAATCAACTTTAGAAATTGTTATATTTCTGTCTAGTTTAACTAAGTCAAATTATAGGGACTTGGAGGAAGTAAGATTATATTTTTTGTGACTGTTAGAGTTTACAGTTTACAAAGAAATACGTATTCCATGGTACCAGTTGAAAGCTAAGTAATTGAAAGAACTTATGGTACACTAGTATATCTCAATAACAAACAGATACTCCAACAGATAAACACGTTTTACGCGAACAAATACTACGCTAGGTAAACACTACTGCAAGCACATAGGAAATACTTAGTCTTGTTTACAACTGGGTTGAACTTAAAAAGTTAAAACAAAAATAACTGAGTTCAAATTTATATGTTGAGCAACCCTCCTACATACTAAGTATTATACACAAATTAGGAACCGTTTATGTTTTAATAATGAATAAGTTAGTTGATAAATATCGTAAGTATTCCCGTGCGGATCCTTGACTAATAGGCAACATTTACAGTTAACAATAGTATCCCGGTTGCTATGGGCAACGGACTGTGTCTTATTACAAGTGTAAGCACTGCAGTCAGTGTGGTAACTGACCGAATTAGTCAGTCTTGCATGTGTTACCGCTCCAATATGTAAATCAAGATAATTAGCAACCCTGTAATACCTGCCAGAGATTCGCCGCCGCGCCGCCGCTATCTTCATTAATTCAAACAATTACATGCGTTTAAACATAATATAGTATTATTCTTGGAACTTACATGTTTCCGTAGTGAGAATATTCAGGAAGGTTTACAATGACAAAGGCTTCAATTCGTTATTTATGGTTGATCGGGATTCGTAAACAAAGAAAAAATCCATCGTCAATTGCTGGATTCGAAAATATAACAGCTCGCCGCCTTCCTGGATGTTTGAACTAAGGTCCTAAACTAAGGTAAACTATATATTGTATATATATCAGCAATTCGTAACAAGCGAATAAACTTTATAAACCTTCACGGTATTAAAAGAACATAATATTTTGTAAAAACCACTTTTTTGGACTCAAGGGGTCCCAAAACGGATATTTCCACAAAAATCTCAACATCGATTTTTTTTGCGATCACTATACTTTTCTATACTATAGTATAGTGAGAAAGTAAAACGATACGGCATTAATTATTAGATTTTTCTGTCATCACTGCTGCCATTCAAAGCTAGGCACTGATTCTCTATAATTTAAAATACGCTCTTCTTCCTCCTTCTTGCCATGTTTCCTCTTCTTCTTCCTCAGCCTTTTTCATCGTCTTTCCTCTTACATTTTTGTTAGTATACAATTAAGCCTATATGATTTTACAACATTATGAATGATCTTATTGCTAATGTTAGGAATGGGATATGAGTATAATGTTTTTATTATTATGAATGGTATCAGGGACTGATGACTTACGAGATGGATCCCTGATATGATGTACCAACTGCTATAAAACTGAATAAAACGAATTTTGGTATCATTACATTGTTATAGAATTTAAAATAAAATCTTTGGCTTTTACAACTTAGTCTATATTTAAAATTTAATGAAAAATAATTGCCAAATTTAGCACAATTTATAGAATTCCTGGTTTTGCTTCAAACGGGAATTCAACAGATTGATAAGTATTGTAAACATTGTAAATGTTTTTGTTATTATAATAAGAAAAGTTCTAAAACCATGCAATTATTATTAAGTGATATAAACTGGTCTTGGCTTATGTGTCGGCTAAGTGTGCGTTTGACAATATCTTGATGATCGTGACCTTGGTTTGCGCTTGCGCAACTAATTGTCTAGTAAAGAAGTAGGGTCATTGTTGTCGGTTCTGAAGAATCTACAAAGTATTATATTGTTATCCGCTGTCTAAGTTTTGGTTTAAGGCTGGGCTGCAGAGGCCCATAAGGGTAATCCAAATAATCATCCATAGCTTAATTTGCGCCGTGTTTGTAGCTTTGGTAACGATTTAGTCTACATTAAATTTCGAGTCTTAAGAAAAAATAGTTAAAAATAGTAGAAACTCTTATGTGAAAAAGTACATATACAACTTATGGAAGTAGCGTTCTTGTAATAGAAACGATAGAAATAATCTGCAAAATGTAATCATTTGGGTTATAATATACACTGATACTTCATTAGCTGATTTAATGATAACATCCAACTTTGTCTAAACAGAAAGCAGTGTTTTGTTTATAATCAGCGCTGAATCTCTCCTAGTTTTTTCACAACTTACATTTTTAAAATGCTGCAGAATTAATTTTTAGTTGTACAGCAAACCTTGTTTGTAGTTATACATTTATTATATATAGAAAAAAAATATTAACGTATTTTAAGTTACAAACCCAATGTTCTGATCACAACTTTCAATCTTGAGTAGTTTAGTGGTTCCTTTATGTTCCATATTAGGTATTGCTGGTATGAAGTCCAACCCCTTAATTTTGTACCGTCACCAGATTTAAATAATTTTATATAATTTCAAACCCATTAGATTTGTTTACAGAGTTTAAAGCCAAACTAATGCAAGTCTGTTAAAAAGATTTGTATTACATGGATGTAAATAAACAGTGTTGTCTTATTTACTTTTCTTCAAAATTGGGTTTAAATATCATTTTTGAAATAAATCGCTATTTTAATAATTGTACAATTCTGTGTAGTAATTACTGCTGTAATATCGTGCGCCACAAACATATAAATTTACAGAAATGTGGCACATGTACAAAAGAAATAATTACAAATCAAGTGAAGTATGGTTACACTGGTTACTCATAGTAACGAGTAAAGGAACTTTGGCGCATTACAATCAATACCAGGTCCTGGACTTGTTATTCAACGTTTATTTTATCTTATACTATAGGTCTAGAGTTCTTCTGGACATTTCCTTGCATAATATTTTATGCAATGATTTAGAATTAATCAATTAATGTATTGTGTCTATGGTATTGTTTTATATGAAGTAAACGCAAAATATTATGAATGCTCGTTTGAAAAACACAAGTCACTGCCAACTATGAAATATTGTACTTTTAAGATTTACCGTCTAACTTTTATATCGTATTGCTTGGAGCAGTTATAGTTCAGTTTTGTCATGAATTCGATTCCTCTATTGCCGTTGGCTTTGTCCGTGTGATGTTTCACTACCCGTTATTGGTGCTATGAGGCACTCCTCCCTTTATTCAGTAACTCTAACGTTTAGAATTGAACCCGACAAGAAACTGAATACTTTCGGACGCGATTTTGAGATACTTAAGTTTTCTATTATTCATTTTCTAAAAGCAAACGTTATTTACTTCGGTTTAAAAGTTTTCATTTTAAGGCGTACGTTTTTGAAAGCCTTTTCTCGGCGTTTTTTCTTTTCCATTCCGTCTGTATTTCCACCGATGATCATTTCCCTATTTTCTTTCTACTGTGAGATGTATTGCTCCTCAATTATCCACGTTTCAATTGAACTTATCAATGCTGTACATTAATTGACGTCAGTAAATTGTTTTATACTGTTATTATATTCATGACGTGGTGCAGAACCTGTACTCCAACAATAGACTAGACATAGTTGGGATAATCGAGTGCTTACGTCATTAGTGCAGAAATAGACGTACATGTAGTGCGCCGACCTCACTTTACTTTCATGTCACGGTCATTACATTAAAATCTAGATTTAACGGATTATATGGGACCGTCGTTATTATCTCTGTCGGCCTAGATAGTTCTTAAAATATACGCAGGTTTATTTCCTTCTTATTCAACAGCATCTGTTGGTGTTAATTTCTGTAATCTAGTTTGATAAAGAATATTACATCTATGCTGTTTTCTCACGTTCTCGTACAGCTGTTGGAAAATAGTTTTAGCCGTCATAAGGGAAATTACTAAGTAAAATTATGATTGAGGTTTATAAATAATCCTACGAGATTACTGTTAGGTAAAATATAAAAACTGGCAATGCTGCTGAAGTAGGTTGATGAACGCTCTGAAGTATTTTTACTAAATGGTTATTATTAGTACATTACCAAAAGCCTCCCAAACTACTATTTAGGGGTGGGTTTTGAATAACTGAATTTCGATATGAATCCCCGCTCTCCTCAAATTCTTTACATTCAATAAATCTGCTGCAGGTGATTTAAATCCTGCTATTTACAGTTCGAGCAAACTAGGAGTGCGTTTGGCTTAATGGGCGTGTTATCCCTTCTACTTCTTCTTAAATCTGCCTTGGCGGTACAACCAATTTCACAAAAAAATAGGTCCACAAATTACATTTAACTGAGGAAATGGACAGCGCTCACATTCTTATAGCATTACCTACTTGCTTACAACCTTTATATAAAAATGTATTTCACATTTTAGAGAAAAATATGACAAATATCTATAAATAAGTAAGGTTTTGTTTCATAAAATTTATAAAATGTTATAACTGTGATGCAAAATTTTACTAAGTTTTTTTATGAAATAAAAGTGATGGCATCAAAAATGTTCAAAGCGAGAAATTTTTGTATTTTAAGACAAAAAGAAAACTTTTTGCGAGAAAGTTGTTGATAATTAGTGGAATTAACTTTTTTATTTGAAACAATTTTCTAAACGACCCTTTGTTTAATCAGGAGAAAGGTAATTCCTGTAATGAATACATTTTGCGCTTGTTTGACAATGGTTTGGTGCGATCCTGGCTGTTCCGTAGGTCCAATACAATGACACCATAATATCATCTTGCTTTAATCATACTGTATATAAAGTTTAAGGTTTTGTATTCTTTTAACATTGTATTGTTAATCGCCAGGTTGGTGAAAGTTAGTAAATACACATACGAAATTTTTGTGGGAAAAGTAAATAGGATGATGTAATGGAAAGGGTATCTCAGGAAATACTTAATGCCTTCCTGCTCTCTTTATTTGTCGATTCCAAGAACGCATTCTCCTCATAATTTTTAACACATGCGCAAAAGATTTGTCAACCCGTGTGATTTTATTATTCTTAGTTCTTGCGTTTTTTCCTAAACCAATTTTTTTTTTTAAATTGGACCTGATGTTTAGATTTTTGAAAGGTTCAAGTACATAAACTTTCCAACTTGGACCTTGAATATTTTTAAATATCAAATATTACCTTTTCTGTTTACTACTTATTTAGTAAATGTTTTGCTATTAAAACTTTAAAACGATTTCGGCCTACACAAAATTAAAAATAAGTACCCATATACAAAATGTCACAAAAACCTTAATGCTCTATGAAGTATTAAATTCGATACGTTGAAATACATTTTTAAATGTTCAGTGACGTTTTTTTTTTCGAATTCGGACATTAATTTTTATTATCATGAATAACAATGTTAAAATTTTAAGTAATTGTAACTACATCATTTGGCAACCGTTTACAACAAATAAAAAATAGCTGATGAAAATACATTAGGCCTTTTTTTTACAGATGGGCACAGTTACTGTTGTTGCTATTTTAACTGTTGTAAAAAAACTAATAAAAAACTAAAATAAAATAACCGAATTCGAAAAATGTTTCTGAATATTTTCATTTATTATAATGCATAGAATCCGACCTGTATTATAGCACGATAAGATTTTTTTGTAACACCTGTATATATTTATAAATAAAAGAACTAATTTTTACACGTCCTGTTCACTAAGAAAAATGTGTTTATCACTTTTGTTTACCCTTACATTACAGAGACAAACTAGGGTGTACAGTAAAGAGCAGAGGTCTATTTTTTTTTAATTGAGGTTGTACTGATGACGCTGAACACAACAAACCAAGCGTGGGGACAGGGCTTAACTTCCTCTCTCGAAGTGCATTCCCGGCGTGAGGAATCTGTAATTAAGTGCATACTTCGGCTGAAAACCAAATTTCAGAAATTGCAAAAAGACTACAGTATATAATATATCATAGCTTAACCATAATGGTTAGTTAGCTCAAATGTTAGGGCATTCGAGAGAGTCGGGGAAAAGTGTCATTTGAGATAAAAATAACAAAGAAATTATAATTTTTAAACCCAATTTAAATGTAGACAAAACTAGTTGATTGTATTGTTAAGTATGATGTGTAAATACTTTTATATTTTCTTTAAAAAAATATAATCTGCCCGTTTGAAAACAAACAAATCTGAAATAGTTAAACATGTAAATATAATTACGTTCGTTTTGTATGATTAAGTTCAGTAATATTGTTGCTCATGGACATCAAATAATGCTTTACTAGTGCTTTATACAAAGTACTACATCGCAACGTCTACGCTCGATTTATGTTATTTTAGTAGTTGACGTAAAGATACAATCTCGTCGATTTTCAGCTTAGTTCAAAGTTTCTGACTTAATTTTTTGCTTAATACAATGTTTTAGCTAAGTTTTAAATTGTTAATCCAGTATTCAGAAGAATTTTGAAATATGCAAAAAATTTGGTGGTTCATAAGAAATAAGCAAAACAAATGGGTCATCCGGATTAGGACTGGACGTGAAGTAGAAGGTAGTTTATAATTTTGCAACAAAAAATAGTTGTTTTAATTAGATTATTTTGTAATATTCCTTACCATTTGTATCAACTACCAAAGTTGGTATGGTCAATTTTAAAATAATTTGTAATCTTCATTTTTCACACGTCATAGAAGTAACGAAATATCTACATACTATTGTTTTCCTAGAAATCCTAACCAGAATTTTTATTTAGTTTGTGAGAGTGAAAAAGGTCGTCGTAAAGTAGCTACAGTCTTTCAATCAAAACGAGTAATCTGAAATTTTCCTACTTCTTTCTTGCCAAAGATTTGTTCGGCAATCTGAAGGTAACTTTAAAGTTATAAAATCTATATCTAAAGGAAGCCGTAGCAGATCTTGACGTATAAAAAAAAAAAAAAAATAACCCATACAATATTACTTAATCCTTTGTACTTCGTTTTTGAGAGAAAGCTGGGAAAGTGGTTATCATTTGATATCTTGAACGATTATAACTCCATTAAAACATTGAAATTTTAATGTTCTATTTAGAACTTAAATTGCAGGAACTTATTTATTTTGTCCAATTAGTAATGGTTCTGTGGAGAGTGTAGTGGGTGCTCCTGTGTCACTTAAAGTCCA
Organism: Philaenus spumarius; assembly: GCA_018207615.1. NCBI lineage: Eukaryota > Metazoa > Arthropoda > Insecta > Hemiptera > Aphrophoridae > Philaenus > Philaenus spumarius. The sequence goes on along the minus strand of JAGFPH010000402.1, from coordinate 202,760 downwards.
CTAAAGTTACCTCGTATTGCAGTATATACATCTCAGTCGCGGAATTCCTTTCCTCTGATCTCCGTCTATTGATATCGATTCCATTTCTGTAGTAAAGAATGCAGACATTTCGTGCCAGACATTGTCAGATGTTTCCGGCGATTCTGAATTCTTGGAATCTTTCTATCATCCAATCAGTGTTTGTATAAAAACATTCGTATTGAATTTCTAGCAAGCATAATGCGTTCTTAATTACATATTGGGATAGTGTGTTTGTTATAAAAACTTCTGGCGAGTAAATGTAGTGTAGTTTTAATTGAGAAGAAGACAAGAGGATCTACATTTATTTTAAAGTGCTCTGGATACACACTTTACCGCTATAAAAGTTATAAAAACCGACTATTCGTGTGGTTGCACTGTCAGATAAGGTTAAGCGAGCTTTTATATTTAATTTTAAACTGTGATGCATCTAGTCTCTTAGTAGATAAGTCACGAGAAAATTTTGGTTTTTATTTCTTTGTTATATTTTTACACTGATTAATGTAGGAAGAAATGGTGTGTTCTAGCTAACTTTATTTCCAGTTTATCAGCGAATATGTTTTGTACAAAAAAGTATTGTAACGTTATAGATAGATAAGATATTAGCTTACACATTTTTTTACGTTACACATAACGGTTTTTTTTATTACACAATACACACTCAACGATTTATTTTCCTACATTTTCAAAATGGCGAACGTTGAACGTCAATGTGTATTGTGTATGTTTAACGTCAGGTTTCTTACCATTAAATTTAAAGAACATTTACGAGAGGCTAAAAAAATTTTTTTTACGACAAACAAAAGGAGTTGGATAAAAATTAATAAGGTCATTTACCATTTTGAAATGATTAAATTTCACATTTGATTTTTAATCAAATGGATTAAATTTGAATCATTTTTAGGCAATTACCAAGTAAAATTACGCTTTTTTGTCAATATTGGTGGGGTCTTTTGATGCACGGAAAAATAAAAGTTTGTCTTTAAAGGTCTGCTGTAGTGGCGGCCATCTTGGATTTATATCCCATAAGAGCAATGTTAAATTTCAAACATTTATTTCGTTTATTTTTATCATAAACATTGTTTGCAAGGTCTCATTTTAAGCACAGTCACAATACGCATCCGTTTTGCGTAATTTCACACTTAAAAAAAAATCTTTTGTCACGTAATTGACATTTTTAATTACCAAGTGTGAACTTTTTCCTTTACAGAATAAACAATTTATAATTAAAAGTGGATCACAAGTCATATCCGCAGTTTCATAAAGAATATTCATTTTTTCACCACTCAATTACAAAAGATGGATTTTTAAAATGGTTTGGAATGAGGCAATGTCAAAGTGCTCAACTGCAAGAAATTGCATTGTTTAGATACGGCTATAGAGTGAAGCTCTGACGTCGCCGGCTACTTTCTCGTTTTCTGGAGCAGACCCTTAAACAAGAATAATATTTTTTTCTTGCATATTTTATAAAAAGTTAAGGGGTTTGAAACATATTCGATATAAATGTCCGCCATTTTGAAAATATACGAAACTAAACATTAGTTTTCATTCTACTTGTATCTTATAATACAAAAATATGTATACTAAATTAATAATTCCACCTATTACCTAAGTTATAATGTTTATTTGGTGACAATTTTAACAACAAATAATAGATTTGAAATTAAGAGTTTTCGGAGTTATTTTTAAAATTGACTCGTTTTATTTATTTTTATATGTTAATATGCTCTCAAATTGTGTTACATAGTTTATTTCTGAATCTTCATACGTACCTAAAAAATAACCTAATATGGTAATTTTGAAAATTATTTTATAAATTTCCTTTAATTGTAAATTCTAAAGTAGCCACAAATTACCTGTTTCTTATAATTACTTTCTGTCTCACTATACACAATTATTATTAACAAGTTCAATAAATAATAATCTACAATCAGTAATAACAGTACTTACAACAGCAGCTGTGATACGAGTTGCAATCATCTGTGATGGACTATTTGTATAAGATTAATTTAAACTCGATATGCAGTAGATTCAAATCTAGATTGAAACTACTCCTATAATACGTGACGTATAAAGTTGATTAACAGTCAGAAGTTGACAAAAAGCTTGACGGCACTGCGCATGTGCAAGACAAAGTTGACGTGACGGTATGCAAGCGACGAGGCCTACAGCGTAGTCGATGACCGGCCACAACTTCGCTTTGTAACATTGACCTTTAATATTCTTTTGTGATGATATAAAACGAATTTCCTTTATTCATCTGTTGTGGTACATGGAACGTACACATACGTTTTGAAATCCAAATATTCGGTTGCTTGGTTGATTTGTGTTCCTTACTAAAAACGCAGTTTAGACATTTTAATTTGATTTCTGTACTGTTATACAGCTTTGGCCAGAAGTTCCACATACAGTACATTGTAATTGGCTCATCTTCTAATTTGTCGTCGGAAGGTGATATACTTTTTAATGACTAGCCATGGATCTCAAATAAAGTAACTTGTATGAGTAACTTGAGAGAAAACATAAATAAAAAGGGAGAAACAAGTTTTATCATAAGTTTTATTTTTGTTGGAAAATCTGCCGACAGCCCCAATTAAGAGTTCATTTTCATAAATTGAGATATTGCCATGTGTGCTGGACTCATTTGCCTCATACTGAGCCACTATTTATTTATAAACAGATGGTCAGATTAAAATTTATAAACGTACTATGCAGATTTTGGAAACCTTCATCCCTTCCCCAAATGACGTTTAACATGTTTTTATTTTTCGACATTTTATATTTCTTCTCAAGGTATTATTTTAAGTAATATTCTAGTAATTTTTAGGTGAAGTAAGAGGAGACACAAGCATATACAAAACAAAAGGATTTATTCAGCAAAAATATGTCTCTAGTACTATTACTTAAGTTAAACTAAATTTATCTGCCTTATAGTTGCTATTTTGAGAAATAAAGCAATTTGTGTAGAACCAAGTTTATTTAAAACATCAGTTAGTTTAACTTAAACCATACTTTGATGTTATTAGTTTGGTTAATGTCTTGACATTTATGCAGAAATATCAGATTTAGCTTATTTAAGCTCAAATATAAAAGTAAAGTCTTGATATAGTCGTCTCAACTTTACTATCACAATGTGAGAATTCAAAGTCATGGTTTTATCTCCTTGGCTTGCACTAAACTTGAAGATATGTTATGCCTAATTATTTGTTCTGTTGTTTAATCAACTAAGGTGCACATTATTTGGCTGTGTATACTAACTGCATGAATAGACTAACTAGAAGATAACAAGCAGGTTACGCTATCCAACCCGTTGAGTTTACAAATTGATCTCAGAATCGAATGCAGTTTCAGCGTTTGCGATTATTCTCACTGGAATTATGGATGACCGTACCCAGAATATATATCCGTATCTTATTCTTTTTTATTATTACTTTGTTTTGAAGTTGGTTAACCTAATCGCTGTTTTATTTGTTATTTAAAATAACGGTTTGAGTTGGTATGGATATCTAAATAGCAATGCATTCTCCCACTAAGCAACCGAGTTACTCATTCACTGTATGCGCGCGCAACTTAGAATAGTAACGACCCTCCCGTCCAATCACATGAACAACCTCCAACTTGCAGGTTTTCGTTGTATGAGTAATTGCAAATTTCTCCTGTTAATATGTTCAAGTAAAACATATTACCTACATTGTATGCTACGTTAAATTATTTTACAGAGTTTTTGGTTTGGCGTACGTTAGCACGTAATGGCCTACCCTAGTTCGAAAATAAATAAAATCGTACTAACCTTCAACATAGCGAATATCTTATATTAATTTACCTGATAACATTGTATGTGGGTTAAACGCACTCGCCCAATCTGTTAACAGTTGGAATCGCAGCTCTTTACACTGATCCCCGCTCTCATTAGCATAACTGATAAACATTTTCTTTTTGTAAGAATACTCTATATGTAATAATAAATAATAATTCTTTTGTTTACAGGTATGTGCAATCCAGTTACTGGTAGAAATCTTCTGCATTCATATAAACATGTTTGAGGTAAGCTACCAATTAATTACAGTGCTTACAATATAATATATCTACAGAGTGAATCTGAATGTATTGCGATTGAACCAAAAAACTCAAAACTCCATATAGTATCGCTAGTTGTGAAGCACACCATTGCAAAGGTCTTTAAAAAACAAACATTTTTTGTATTTAAAGTTTGACTTTATCTCTAACCGTTTGAAAAAAATGGCGTCTCGGTAACTTATTTTGCGCACTGGTGGTCTGATTCACCCGGTATATTGTCCCAATAAATCTTGCAGGATCTATGGCATTTATACATGGATGATATTTGAAATTGCAAATGAAAATGTTGGGAAACGAATATTTGTTTCGTTATATTCAATGTATTATTCTTAAAACACATTTTGTTATCAATTAATTACTAAGATTGAGGAAAATTTACAGTTTTTTAAGTTCTAAACTAAATACATTTGTAAGTTAAGTTTCTTATCGTCCTTCATACAACTTTATATTACATATATACATCCAACTTGGGTAGACTCATACTCTTTGCATGCCTCCCTTTTGCACAAGTGAGTGAAATATATAGCGTGTGTATGAACAGAAATAATCTATTTTTACACACATACAATACAAACTTTAAAGAAAAGCTAGATTTAGCTCAAACACTAATCTTGTAGGACACAAATTTGATCAAAGTAAATAATTAAGCATTGATAAATGTGTATGGTTTATTATCTATATGTTATTATTAAATATATTTAAAGTTACTTCATACTTTAATCTGATAAGAAAACTTAGCGTTTCAAAGGAAAGCCTAAATAGATAGCGCCTTCCATTTTGTGGATACTATTGCACTAATATTGCTACGTGTGTTAATTGCCTATCCTGTCGGGCGTTTTTCTTGTATCATCTGAATTGTTTTAACTTCAGAATGATTTTATTATTGAATCCCTACTGAAAATAGGGGTTTTCTATAATAGTCCTTTTTTAATTATGAACCATTTTTTTACATTCATTAGAACCGAAAAAATGTTTTATACTTATAGGAATTGGCAAAACAATAAATTTTACATACCTTTTTGAGTTTCTTGAGTTTTTCTTCAGGCAAAAAATATGTTTAAAAAAAATCTTTTTTAACTTTTTTACTACTGAACCAACTTGACCGTTTGATATCATGTTTTAAAGTATATAAAAAGCACTAACGTTTTGTGTATAGTCCAATTCTTACCACTAAAAGCTTAGTAGTTATGACCTTACAAAAATATATATATACATGTAAAACAAATTTGTGATGTATAAATAAAAAAAAAATACTAATGTCTTTTTCCTAGAGGAATAAAAATACCAAAAAATTTGCACCATAAGCTACTAAAGATGTGGTAAAAATGTCATCGCTGTAGCTTTAGCAGTTAAATAGTTATATAAGAACTTTTGTGTAAAAAATATCAATATTGAAAAGTTGCGGGAAATCGCGGTTAAAGATTCCATTAGTTATTTTAGCAACCGTAGAGGGGAATAACTTGCACTACCAGTATTTGTAGTCAAGATATGTTTTACTTACATATTGCAGGCATTGAAGGCCTAATAATAAACATTGTTGTCCTTCTTTGTAATTACTTTAAAAAAAATAAAAAACCTTTTTAGTCCAAATAGTCAACATAAAGATGCTCAACTCGACCAAAAGTAGGTGCGCGCATTGCTTTGAATAAAATTTTCACACTGATATTATAAAGAACTTTTGTAGCATATGTTTTGTTTTTCTTAAACCTTATTATAGCCTAAACTATAGAATCAGGAAAAAAGAAAAAAAATTTTTTTTTTTGTTGAAATGGTAGTTTTTCAGTATGAATCCCTTTAACTGTGACCGCCCAGTGGTCGAAATTCGACCATAATTCATTAAAATGTTTACTTTGAAAGTTAATAAGGTTCTAATGTCAAAGACTATACCTCTTTAATCATAGATTTCGACAAGGGTACACAGTTAATTTGCCTATCTTTTTCAAACAAATTATATAATATTTAAACAAACAAATTCTATCGTATAGTTTTTGATGTCATTGTCATCATCACAAATTATTTTATCATAGCTATGATTATGTTGTCCGTTCACCATGAATTTTATAAGTACATCAGTATTTTATTAATCAAAGTAGCCTACAATCATCATTTTTAGGTGCTAAAATAACTAAATTCAATACATATCTGAGAGTAAGTTTTTGGAAATTTTTCCATACACCTCATTAATAATATTGTTCTTATCTCTTATTAATTGTTGAGGTATATTATATAGAAAAGGATCATAATAAATATAATGTTTGTACCTATATGATATTGTAAATCAATTCAGATTACTGCTACACAATTTTATTTTTACAATATATTTGTAAAATAATGTCTATATAAACAAACAGCGAGCGAAACTTCTTTATAAAATGATTACCTTAACGCAAGCCTTCATTGGTGTTGTGTGTTTAATAATATTTTGTAAACCTAACCTAAAAAATAGATTATTTGTAAATTTGTTGGGATAATAATGGATATCCAAAAAACAGATGTTAGTTCAGTCTAGGCCAAAATTACAATTATTGTGTTATTAAAGGTCGGGACACACATGACCGCACCGTGCCCGGGCAATGTTAGGACTATTAATTCCATACGTTTCCATTAGATTATTCCCCCACCGTGTGTTGGCCAACACTAGGCCGTGGTGCGGTGCGGTCATGTGTGTCCCGACCTTAAGCTGAACATCTGAAGCAACACTTCAATAAAAACCTAACCTAAAGTTAGAAATACAAATAATTGCTTCAAAGTTTGAAATCAGGTGTTAATGGAAATATTAGAGCAAACAGCTGTTTTATCTGTCATTTTATTCAATTGGTTGCTATGGTAATGGATGTAAATACATTCAAGAAACATGTGTTAATTAGTTCATCGGTCTAGACCTAACCTAAATTTATTTTGTGTGTTTAATTTTAGTTTTATGTATTTCTGATTATATAAAAATTATTATATACAAATATTAGCTTTCTGCACTCCTTCTTCATTTAAACTTTAACTGTGCCATATTTCATACCCCTCCGTCCAAGTAATTTTCGTAAAAATGGGTACAAAGTTTTTGCTTCAAGTATTAATATATAGATAAATTAATTAATTAATAAATTACATATTTCCTGGCCGACCAAAGGACAGATATGCAGTATTGGACTTAGGATATTTTATAAAAGGTAAAGACACGGATCGTACTCAATAGTTTTTATTTATATTTTTGTTCTGTTAAGTCATTTTAAATACTCGAATTTTAAATCTGTCATAAACGTTTATAGTTTTACGTAGACTATTAAGTATCAAATATTCGTCAAGGACATAAGACGAATAATTAACATTTTAATTCTATATGAAACATTTTTCTTAAAAAACCCAACAATGTGTGTAATACAGTATTACTTTTCAAATGTGTAAGAAACTCAAGTGTTAACTTATTTATAAAACTTTACTATGGCACGAGGTTTTCGGCTATTTGAACACCCCTTAGAAACCCATTTAGATGGTTTCAGATGGTTTATTTATTTATGTTTTTCTGTGTACTCGCCTGGTAAGAAACGGTCTCAATATATAAGTTACATCATATATAATGGAAGTAGTTCATACAAAATATCTTTTAAAATGGTTAAAAATAATGGAGCGTAGGAAATTAATATTTTATTAAGAGAAGTATATATTACACACCCAATAAAAGTATATTAACTGTTTAATAAATAAAAATTCTCTTTTAACTTTGGTTAATGAATATGTTATGTTAAGTGCCCAAAATGTGTGTGTTTTATGGTGTACTTTGGTATCAGTTGTTCCGTGCCTATATATGGAGTTTTATTATGTCATTATTGAAACACCGAGTTTTTAAAGATTCTTTAATCGAATTACAGATATTAGATATTATAAACAGATGTAGCCTACAACTGGAAAAGTATTTGTTAATCATTTTGTAAAGTATAAATTCAAAAGTTGGGAATTATCTTTGATTTCTTCCTGAAATGGAGCTCAGTAATCAGTGAAAATATTTCTGGAATAATTTTAAATTTTAATGACATATTTTAATTTCGACTAATACTCTGCTTTTTCCATTTTGAAAAATGGTAAATCAATCTCCACATAAAACAACTGTTCATAATCTGTTCTGGTGAAACGTAGTTTAGTCATTTTGGATTGATAAGATCAAAATATACCTAAAAGAAACGGTTCCGAATATGCAAATCCAATAACACTCGTCTAAGACCACCGCACCGTCTGCGTAATAAAACCATTGATGGCCCAGTGAAGGGTGGTGGTGCTACTGCGCAGCTTTATATCGACCCTAAAGCACATGGCTGTCTAGGTCAGTTTACCGACCGTCTCTCGCACAGCCGGGCCGCCTTTGTGTCGGGTGTGGTACGTTATCAGCACGTGCTTAAACCTAACTGTTGGGTTTGTACGGGCTATTGGATACGCAATTTTAAGTCTGTTGACCGATATATGTTTTTGTAATTTTACCGATTTATTTATTTTAACAGGCCTACACATTGAAGATTCCTTTACGCGAAATTAAATCGCGGACAGATTAAATCAATAACATTTTGTGAAATTAATTTTGAAGTTTATTTCAAGTCGTATGTGTTTTGATTTGTGTTGAGGTGATTGGATAACGTTAAATTAATAAGACTAAATTCAGGGACACGTTTAGTTGTTTATACTAGCCAGTACTTATATAGGACACAACATAAACAAATTATAAATATTTTAAGGGCTGTGGTTTGGTACCCTAAAAATAAATATTCTGATGCTTTCGTTCCGAGGTATCGTTTGAAGGGCTTTATTTAAGCATATCTACACTTTTTTTAAAGAATTTTGTCATTCATATATTTTGAATCTTTGAAGATATTCCCCTCTATTTCCAAAAGTACTGCAGCTAAAATTTTATTTAAGAAAACAAAATAGGAGTGTTAGAGGTAGGTATACTCTACACTTTACAGGAAACTGTAGCGGATTCAAATTTTTGTGAAAAGTGACGAAAAATATGTTTCCCACTATTATTGTACTGTAAAATCACCTCCTTTCACTGATTCTCCACCACCAATAGATTGGTTATTGATAATTTTTAGTAGATATGGTTAATTTAACATAATGAGTATATTACGTGTTATTGTTAAATATTACTCATTCTTTTAAATATTTCGAGACGGCTCTTACGGAACCCTTATCGTTTGAGTTAATCTTGTACTTCTTCTTTGTATTACGATATAACAATGAATTAAAATGTATAAAGCATACTAACCGTACATGCTAATTATGAAAAATATTTCAATAATCAGAGCCAACAATTATTTTTATAAGAACCAAAGTTTTACTCCAATTTAAAATACGCTTGAGTGTGGTGACGACTGAAAGGGTTGTATTAACGGCTATCAAAACTATTCTGTTTTTAACTGAGTGAGTGATATTCCAGAAAATGTTGCTAAACCCCAATGTACCTTTGAAGTACTGCAGTTACAATTTCGAGAGAACCCGTGAGTAGGAGGTATTCTTATTCTTTACTGTAATGCCGTCTTATAGCTAAGGTTAGTGCTTCTGGTTTGGTTCCTGGTTCGATTTTGAGTGAGTGTTTAGTAGGAAAAACGTTGACCGTCTAAAAAGGTTTATTGGAAAATTATGCAGTGGTTTAATTTTGTTTAATAAGTACAAGCGGCATTAGCTTACATTGTTAGATACTATTCAAGTTGTAGATTCTTTACAATTATAAAATTTTATTTTATTAGCAAACCTAGGTTTTTACAAAAATCTTGTAATGTAAAACAATCTTATTAGTGAAAGAAGTTTTTAACATGAATAAGTGGGTTTTGTCCAACGTTTCTATACAGACGATTATTTTCTCAGTACTAATGTTATAATGTTCATTACGTGCAGTAAGTGAGGGTTTAGTGTGCGAGTTTTGAATAATACCTTTGATCAGACTGAAGCTTTTAAGGACAGTTAGTGAGTGTGACGTCAGAAGATTCTATAATGTGGTGTTGTCGCAGGTTAAATACAGCTGATCCAACACCCTTCACTACCATCAAACTAGGCAAGTATCGTAATTTGGTTACTACGATATAACATATATGCATTGCAGTTTATCAAGTAAGTGTAGTTCTTCTTCGAAACTACTGTACAACTACACAAACTCTGATTATGTTTAACAACTATTTCGGTATCCATAGAAACTCTTTCGGATGGGCAATATTCTGCTCAGCCTTTAATCCCTATCAAAAGTACCGACGCCAGTCGGCGGTCTGTTTTATTGCTGTTTCCTCCAATTACTTCCACACTCTAATTTAGTTTCACTCCGGCAGACCTACACTGGTCAAGGATCAATATTTTTGTAACACAGGAATTAACTAAATTGGTAGTGCATATGTGAAATGTTTAGTTTATTACCAAGTTGTAGGTATTTACAGAATTAGATATTTTAAAGAAATTGTTACCAATATGATAAGTTTCGAATTTGTAGTTAAATCGGAGGGTTAATTAAAAAAATTGTTTAGACAATCTTAACTTTCCAAGTAACAAATTAAAAAAAAAGTCTATAATATAAAGTGTGTATTTGGGTTACAATATAGTGAACTTATATCGACACATTTTGCAGCTAAATACTGTAGGCTTACCATTATTTATTTGAACAAAACTAACAGCCGCATAAGCCATTTTTGCCATAACTTGAACATAACATATAAAACATAATATATACAGATTGTTCCGCGTAGTTCTCTCTCATTGTTTGAGCACATTATTAAAATGACATAACAGCATACAAATTTCATAAAGTTTATATCGCTTGACTCAAGGTGTTGTGGCCCCATATAATTATTTATAAAGTAATCGCTGTGGTATTTCAAAATGTATTGTAATTTAGAAATGTACAAGGATCTCTGACTTTGTTAAATTTGTCTACAAATTATATGAAGAAAAAAAAATATACTTTTCTGAAATGTTTGGTTTCTAAATAAACATATTTCCTTTTCAATTCAGTGTGTTTGTAATAAAATATGATAGTAGTGCGTTAAAAAAAAATGCAAAGTGCGATAAACAACTGTAATATTACTGAAAACCTGACATACTTTTATTGCATACTAAGTTTAATACATAAAGACAAATCATGCCATTCGTGAGGTACTAAAATTGCTGATTTTAGACGATTCTCTAAGCATAAAGATTATTAATCTCCAAGCATAAAGATTATTTTAAACAGTTTCAAACTCATGGTTGTTCCAGTAATGTAGACTAATTAAAAAGCCTTTAATTTGAAGGTCCTGATTTTGGTGATAATTTTGCTGTTATAAAATATTCTTTTGTAACTAAAGTACTCCCTTGTTTTGACATAATACAATATATTTAAAAAATAATATAACTGGATTACAATTTTTTAGTGTAGCTTACGTCACTAAAGATGAAGATTTTTCGTTGAAAGCGTTTGACGAATAAAATTATTTTTGAATTGTAAATTTTGTTTATCAATTTATCACTAGTCAAGCTCTTTTATTAAATCTCATTTTTAAATAATAATGTAACTAGTCTTTAATTCCAAAATTTGATATGTCCCTCAAGCTAGCTTTTTGTATTTTTTACCAACACAAAGCTTTGTTTAAAGTATAGTTACAATCTCCATGACAATTTCAGACCCTTTATATAAATAACAACTTCTGTAAGAATGCGTGTGAATATGAAGACACGTCTTCTCCGTGTACGAGTGTTGCGTGTCGAACTTTTGTTTTCTTCCGATAAAACTGATTTGTGTTTTAGTTGAATCAATATCATAAAGGCCACAGTACACTCACCCGTTACGAAGGCTAACCGAATCAATAGTTCTGTTGTCCACATGGCATTCAAGACTGACCGTTATATTTCATAATTTATGCATTCCTCCATTAACATGTAATGAATTGTTTTCATTCTATGGCACTAGAGTTAACATGAATTTTATCAAAGGTTGTGTGCACATATTTCTCAGACAATAAAGAATCTTACAATATAATAGGTTACAACAAATTTCAAGCTATAAATATACAAGATTATTAATATACCTTCCAACTAAATGTTGCAGATGGAACAATTGGTTTCCAGAAAGACATTGCTTTGAAGGGCAAATGTACGGAGCAAATAACATCTTATAAGCATGTTATTATTATTATAGAGACATTGATAGAGTTGACACTTACAAATACTTAGGTGTCCTGTTTGATAAACGTTTAAATTGATCTGCTCATGTTGACTATTTGAGTCGAAAAATTAGAAAGTTAATTTATGTTTTTATTTATGTATATTATGTTACCATTAGTCTGTTCGAAGTTTGGTTCCATCTCCAGATCAAATACACTTTGTTAGCGAATTTCCATAGGAAAAATGAGCTATTGCAGTGGCCCTTATGGTAAGACCTAAGGTCGGGAGTAGCAAATGAGCACCGATCATGGTCCCCAGAACACGTTTTGGGGTGTCATTAAAAATCATATATATTATATACGTATGTATAAAAAATGTGTTCGCACTCTAACGGCCGCATTTTAAGTCCGATTTGGTTCAAATTTGGTACAAATGTTGGTTGTCTATGTCGCTCGGACGAGTTCGTTAGCCAGAAAAATCTAACAACCGGAAGTACGTTTTTTGACCGGAAGTTACTATTTTTTGAGATTTTTCTACAAATATAAATGTAGGATGTTATTCTGCACATTTTGTTTTTTACGCGACCTTATAGCTCGCTTGGTTCTCCCAAAATCGATCAAAACGTAAAATACCATAAAAGTACCCGGTTCGAAGCCAGAATGGTGCAAACTCGCGAGGCCACTAAGCGCAAACAAATTCTACTAATATATTGCGTACACACAGACAGCTGTTCAACGCCTTCGTGAGTAGACCTATTTCCCAAATTGTTGGTTGAAACCCTAAAACATAGGCATATAAACTTAATTTTGGAAATTTGCTCAACTCACGTCAGCGGTCCAGCTGCGTGGTCGAATTATTTAATTTCTGTATTTTTTTGGATGTAAACTAATTTACGGTAGTTATAAAATTTATCAATAGAGTCAATGAAGTCCTAAAAAACAAGTCTTTCAGACTGGTTATGAAGCAGGATCCGAAATTATCTAAAAAAATATAACTATGGACAGACGTACCAGATTTATAACACATTTTATTTCATTCAAATAGTGATGTAAACTATAGTATGATGACGCAAGTATGCTCTTTGCTAATAAATTAAAACCTTTTTTTAAATATATATTTATTATAATAGTTTTGTTTTATAACTTTTTATTAATTTTGATGGCAGTTTTATAACTGTTGAATAGCGAGTATATGATTATTGTCAGTTTGTTTATTTAAGTGTATAGATGTGTAAGTGCAATATGTGTGTAGGCTTGCACATGCATCTGTGTAATCTAGACGCTATTGATCAAGCTTAGGTTAGGCGCCACTTTGTCGCGTCGTTATGCGGACAGACGCACAGAGACACCGCACTTTTGGGAATAGCCCTTGACGAACGAGAGGATGAGCGTAGTACGCGTTCTAGAATGTCTAAATCCATAGGGGGATTTTAATTCAACATTTTTCTTTCTTTTTTTATGTTTACAAATTGCTATCGAAACATGTTTAATTTTACTGAGACTCACCAAAGTTAATTCGTTTGTATTATTTGTTATATCATTCCTCATCCACTTCCCTTAATACTGCTAGTACTACGCCCTAGCTAATGCTATTCTCTTTATTAGCCCTTATCAACTTATCGATATACTCACACACAGAATAGACAAATCGAGGTATCACACGCAATTATTCTAGTGCTTGCTCTAGTAATCGCTGTAAACCATCCTGTGTCTGCAATAAAGTATACAATAATACGTTAAACAGACTACGTATATTATATCCCATTGTAATGTGACAATTCTTTTTCATTCATTCTATGTTAGTGTTTCAGGACACACAATATCCCTTTACTGGTCGATACTACTACTTTATTTTCAAAAGCTATGTTCATTACTTAAACTACTACCAAACCATGTTCGGTTGTGTATTACATTAAATTCATCCGTATAGTAACGACAATTGAGAGCCTTACTTCCTTGTGATTTTGTCATTGTTATAAAATTTATGTTTTGTTATTTTGGGTCCTTCTTACGGCTCTGCAAATACCATTGTATTGTGTTTCGTTCATCTCCTGATCAACTTATGAACTAATAGATGACCAAAAAGTGGTTTTGCATATATATAGTTCAGTCAAATTAGACGGGAGAAAAATGTCCGACAGTCGGGAAAATTATTACAAAGCTGACTTTTCCATACACGTATATTTCGAAGTTGCAAATAACTACTCTATGTGTCAAAATTTTAAACATTTTATTAAAGTTCGAGATATTAAAGATCAAAGGTAATTCAAATTTTGTTTTCGCGAATAAGTTGCTTCTTATGCATCATCTGTCGATGAAGCTTATTATTAACAAAATTGGTAAAAGGTATTTCCCCCTTAAGTTTAACTCTTTTTGTTATAAAGAGCTAAGAAGGATTAACATTGAATTAGTTTACGGGATATCGTCGTATAAACTGCAGAGCAATGCACTTCACAACACAGATTATGTAATATAAATAGCAACATTGAATTGTAAATTGCAAATATGTTTTTATTTATAAAAATTTACAATATTACTTATTTATAAAATTTAAATAATTGCATACAATTCTGTTTCAAATGATAGAAATTCATAAAACGTCATATAATGCCCTAATATATTGCAGATGTCCATATATGTCACTTATCTGCGATGAATGAATACGTTCTTTAGACACCGAACATGACGTTGACGCTAGAGATTCGTAACTCAAGAGAGTTAATGCAGACGCCAGTAAACTTATTGAATGGTGACACTCCACTACCCTTTTACAAATGGTTATTAAATTATGTCAATAGATACATATATTGTCGTACATAATAACATGAGTCTGTTTAAGAAATTATTTCAACGGTGCAGAAGAACCCATCATGTAATCGAACGTTTCAATTGTCATTCTTGTGCAATTACGAAATAATTCCGGATTCTGCCGCAATCTTCTGTTAAGGTGATGAAACTCGCCATATACTCTCCTTTTTTTATAAATAAAATTTCTTTCGCATCATCCAATAATCGCCTTCCTTTTTAAAAATACATACGTCAACACAGAACTGTCCAAAAGTATCAACTTACGTCTTTTCACATGGTGAAAGTGGTCAGCTGAAGGATATGCCCGCCAGTGTCACCCGCAACGCCTGTCCACGTAGAACACAACAATCTACCTAATGCTTGCGATACGAGCGTGTCTCTCCGCTCGTTTGTGTCGCGTCGCTCTTATCGACCACGTAGGTATCGGCGTTACAGTATGACGCTAAAGCGTTAACTTAATTCAATCAGTATATTTCGGTTTAAACGTTATTATTGTGTTCGATGGGTATTCTGAAAATAGTAAAAATATAAAGGCAATGAAGCAAGCAGCAGAAATGATCTAATGCTATCTCTACTTCTTACGAGGTTAATTTAATCGAAAGTAAAAAAAAAAATATTAACAAAATCTTCCATCAAAATTTGTTTTTAATAACTGCTACCCTTAGCTGGGGGGAAGGGGGGGGGGTTAATGTAAAGAAAATGCGTAACTTCCTTATAGTAGGATCAGTATCAAATCCGTTCAGATTTATTGTAAACCTTCTATATATATTTGCCATTTCGTATTTCGTGGTAAAATCATTAATTATGCCAGTTGTCTGATGATGCTTAACAACGAAACAGCTGTAACAATTATATTGTTGTTTTTGTGAAATTTTGTTTAAGTTTTATTTTTACCTAATTATGCCATACTTTACCTACTGTGTCACTGTAGTCAGTGACATGACTTTGTGATCTACATAAATAAAAATGTAAATGTTCGTTTGTTCAAAATCGCAAATCTCAAAGCTAATTTGCTTATTTATATTTTATGATATATGAATGTGAATGTTGTTTATAAGTAATTTATTCTTGTACTTCAATCAATATGTTTCAATTAGGCTATTTTATTTTGTAAAGTTTATAAAAAAGCTGTTTTAGGTTAGCATTTTTATTTTTATGTACATTTTTTTAGTTTTTATTGTCTATGTTTGTTTAAGGCTTAAGAGTGTAGATATTTATACAAATTTGTAAATGTATGTGTGGGTCAAGTGTAAGGACCTGATGTTCCTAACTTCGCCCGAAATGAAGACTATTATCTATATTATAGAAAACTGGTGTGAAGCAATTTTCGATAGGAAATTACTGCAAGGGGTGACAAAATGCGTTCGCAAAACAAACAATTTACTACCCCATAATTGACACAATGATGAACTCGTTTAGAATAAATGTTGTAAATGTTCTGAATACACACAAATTCTTTTACCTGTTAACTTTTTTTGTATAACCGTGTAATTCTTAGGGCAAGGGGTAAACAATTTGATTTAATATTTAGCTTTTGAGAGTAAATGAGTTATCTTCGAAAGCTACCTGCTTCTGAAGGCTGAGACGTACTGGATTATGTTTTTCTTTCATTGAAATCCACTTTAATTGAATTGATTAGAAACTATGTATTGGCAATGACAAATATTGTGTAGGTTAGAATTAGGCTACAAATTACCCATCTTCAGTTTCCCAACACAACGTTTGTCGGTATTCGTTTTAATTATATCTATTTTTCATAACTTTACAAGAAATGTCAAATATGTGCACGAGAACAATTTAATTACTAGATATTAATTAATAATAAGCTGCACTATCTAGATTTAGATGTTTGATAAAGAAACAGTTGTTTATCTTGCTGTAATGTTAATATAAGTTCAGCGATTGAGAGCTAGAGTGCAGCACTTCAACACGTCTTAAAAGTTAAGTGTTGAATTTCTCGTATAGATGGCGTGCGCGTTTCTATTGTTCGTTCATATTCGGTCTGTTTTTAGTCGAAGTAAAATTACTGGTGGACAGTGGACACAACAAATTTTAATAATAAAAAAAAATAGTATTCAAAATAAGTACTATTTTTGAGTGTTCATAATTATTAGTGTTTAATGAATTTTACAATTTATTTATAATGATTTTACGTTTGCCAGAACATTGAGTGGAATGTATGATAATAATTAATTATTCTTTACTTTAATAATCTTTTTATTTCGTAAATTTGTTAGAAAAAAACTGCTGATAATTGCTATTTTTTGTAAAAAAAAGTAATCCATTCACACTGTCATAGTTTTCCAAATCAATAATTTTTAAATTTTATCTTTTATTGCACACTGAGGAAGAAGTAAAAATCACACTAGTTTTTACAAATCATAATAATTACTAGGGGAAACACTTGCGTCCTTTCTCCACCCACCCTATTTAATTTCTATACTTTTTAATAATCTATATTAAAAAAATGAATTGCTGTTCATTTGCTGTAAGCGCATCACTTGAGAACGGCTGGACCAATTTGGCTATTTTTTGTTTTTAAATGTTCTTAATAGTCCGAACTAGGTTTTTATATAAAGAAAAATTTGAAACGTTTCCCGAAAAATTTTCAATTTTGGAAAGAACTTAACATCCTCTTTTGTATGGACTCAAGACCATAGTGCACAAAAACAGCTGTTCGTATAAAAAGCTTAGCAACACATGTTTGTTTACATTAATTACCATAGCAACTTTACTTATAATCAGTTTATTATTCTTCACAACCTACAGCTTTTTTAGGTTATATTGACCAACTTAAAGAAAGCAAACAAAAACAAAAATCAACTAAAAATGCTTACTATATTTTAATTCAATTCAAACATTGGTTTTTACATATTATATATAAAATTGCTGATTTGTATCAAAAACTGAACATAATTTTAGGTTAGGCCTACAATGAATCAGAACACGTTTATTTGCAACCAATTGGGCTACTGTAATTTAGAATCAGGTTTTTTACAATTCTTCACAACTATCAATTTTTTTTAGATTAGGTAAAAGCAAGCAAAAGTTTACTGTATTACTAAAAAGGTTTACAAACTATAAATCTAAATTTGTGTAGTATATTCTTAAGTGGAATAAAACCATTTTGCAATTCGATTACTTAAGTCAATGAAATGGAATCACTACCCTTTAAATTAAATCAAGCAATAGCGAAGCATTGCTAGTATGAAACAAAATTACTTGTTAACTTTATTCTTATTTTCTACCTTAACTTAGAAAAATCCCTACATGATGGGCCAAAGCCTGTGTGTAGCTAATGAGTTGGTTTTACACATGCAATTCGTTTCTATACGTCATTGAAAGCCTACAATATATTTGGCAAATACTTTGGTGGCAGTGACCTTAACCCACACAAACACCTATACTCATACACGCTCGTCATACACATATACTTATATACAAGTATACAAATCGAGCATATACATGTACACGCACTTATATTCCGCCAAAATTAAATATATTTAGGCCTACAGACGTATTTCACAGTACATCACACATAGGCTATTATAGAAAGTTGTAATAAATACTCAGTGGTTCAGAAATTATTATTTTATACTATCTAGAAACAAACCGGAGGAGGGTTTCCTAAGCATTCCAGCTAATATTGAGCAACCATTGCGTAACGTGTTTCTCTATGTATATATAATACACGAGTCAGTGCCTTGTCAATCGCGGCATTATGTTTCGATACCATATTTGAGCAACATAATATACTTTTAATCCTGTCCTATTGTTAGGTAGTGTAGACGTATTAATTCGTATTATTACAGAATTTCTGTATTATTATCATGACTACTCTGTTCAAACAGATTATTTCTGTTCTTATATATATGTACAACAAAATTTATTTAATATAAAATTGACTGCTATTTAATACTTGTAGAGTGTTAAATAAGAGTGTTCATAAAATCCCTTTAATCCCCCTAATTATTTTTGTGACTGAAAATAAGTTTACAAATGTTTGTACATATACTGTATATCTTGTGTTGCATAACAAGACAACTTTTGTTGACACATTTGACCTTCTATGATTTTGGGTGCTTAGCCCCGGGTAAGGGGGGTGGGTAACAATTTCAAATATAAATGTAGGTCATGTAATACACCATTGAAAAGTTTATTAAAAGAAAAACACAATGGCGCAAACTATAGCTTAATATCTTACTTCGTTTCAAAATAATGGACAATCAAAGTTCTATAAAATAACATGCAACCTACTTATTCCTAATATTAACAATTTAATAATAACCTGCTTTGATGTGACAGCAATATAATTTTCCAGAACTTTGATTATCCATTACTTTGAAACGAAGCTAGATACTAAGCTCTAATTTGCGCCATTCTGTCTCTCTTTTAATAAGCTTTTTAATGGTGTAATTAACATGACCTACCTTTATATTTGCAATTGTTTAAACTCCCCCCCCCCTCAAGCTCCACACAATTATAAAGGTTCAGATATATGTAAAAAAATGTGTTCTGTTATGCAACACTAGATATACAATGTTTTGTTGACTTATTTTGAATAACAAAAATATTAAAGAGGGTAAAAGGGACTTTATAAACACTCTGTATATAAATATTGTTTAAACATTTCCGATGAATACCATCCAAGTTCCTTCGAAATTGCCTTCATTATGCGTTATGAAGATATTACGTGCCTTTTCTCAGGCAATTGAACCGAACTGAAATATGTAGTGCACAAACGCGTAATACACTTTGTTATGTTCATGTTTAATTTAGGATAAGGATAAACTGGGCAAAAACATAAATTAATGTAACTAGGGACTTAAAATAGCCATAAAGCCAAGTTTTATTTTTAAGTTTTAGTATTTCCACCTTAAATTGAGGCTATACTCTTTTGATTAAATTAAATTAATGACACATACGCATTATGTGTTATTACTGTTTTCCGTACCCATATGGTATGACTACGATTATCTGCAATTTCTGAAGAAGGTAAAATGATCAGACTGTTGTCCAGAAGCTTCCCTACTGCATTATGTTGGAAGTATTGAATTATTATTTCCACGACTTGGCTATTATAGAACTGGTCTTGTATATGCAGCGATACAGCCTGCCTATTATGTAAATTGTAGCTATAGTTACTGAGCATTAACAGTGCAGTAACCGATAAATTGTTATTATATGTAAACGCATATAAGGTATTCTTCTCCTTGGTTCTTTGTTTTGTTTCTGTAATTTTTTAAATAAAAACACATTTATTTAGAATTGTAAATACACCAGAATTTGTGGTCTCTATATTAACGAATCCTTTAATGTTGAATAGTGACTATGTCGAGAGATTTTGCAATTGGATTTTTCCCCAGATATTAAACAATTCGATTACGCAGCAGAACCGCTGACGTAAGTTAAGCGAATTTCCTGAATTAAATTTATATGTTGCAGGGTTTAAACCAACAATTTGGTAAATTAGTCTATTTACGAAGGCGCTGAATAGTAAATAGTGTAAGAAATATATTAGTAGAATGTAGATAAAATAAAATAATAACACAAAATCTCACAACAAATACGTTTAATAAATCAAACGCGTTTCAATGACAAAGTCGCCATCCTCAGTGATAAAGCTGTGAGATTTTGTGTTATTGTTTTATTTCATCTATATTGTTCTCACAAGTCCAGCTCATTATTTACTTATTAGTAGAATGTGTTTGCACCTAAGCCTCCAGCTTCATCTCAAGCGCTGTTTCGTTCAACTCTCAGCGGAAAAAACACGCTTTGCGACATTCGGCCTAGGGTTATGGGATGCTTCGCTTCGCTCGCAGCATACAAACTAGGCCATCGGCCTCGGATCAGAAGATGCCGCAGAGTAAAATTCCCCACGTGTACCGGGTACTTATGGTATTTTACGTTTTGATTGATTTTGGGGGAACCAAGCGAGCTATGAGGTCGTGTAAAAATGCAAAATGTGCATAATAATATGCTACATTTATTTTTGTAGATAAAACCCTAAAAAGTTTCATTATAATACAAAAATCGCTAAAAATAATTAATTACTTCCTGTTAAAAAACGTGCTTCCTGTTGTTGGATTTCATGACTAACGAACTCGTCCCAAATTTGGACCGAGCCAAACGTGGCTAACGAAATTTGGACCAAATCGGACTTAAAATGTGGCCGTTAGAGTGCGAACAAATATACGTATACATTTATAATTTTTATTGACTCACCAAAACGTGTTCTGGGGACCATGATCGGTGCTCATTTACTACTCCCGATCTTAGATCTCACCATAAGGATCACTGCCATAGCTCATCTTTCCTATGGAAATTTCGCTAATAATATGGCTGGCATACACCTTTGTTTTATCAGTGTGAAAAGTTTATACATTTTGCCTTTCCCTTGTGGAGACAAAACGGTTGTGAAGAATGGTGGTTGTATTTGTACGTGACTTCCAATCGAGAGGGATTGTAAAAACATTATAGACTTTAGGACTAAATTGATTTTCGGAAGGTTTGGGAATTTGTCTTCATTTTTGTTTACAAATTAATACACTTCATTTCGAGAGTATCAACTATGTTATCAATTGAAAGTCTGGAGAGAAAACATACAAAATTGTAATCACAAATACAGCTCATTGGAGATTAATGCGAGTTTACGAGCAAATCCCAAAAATGTTGAGCGAAAGTGTAATGTAAAAATTAGGATATGCTTACCCGACTTTTTACTCAGAAGCTAAATCTTTCAGTGCATGGTCATGGTCTAGAGGATTTCCTCAAGTTTTACTCATATATTCCCTTGTGAATACCAAGTTTGTGCTTATTTCCTTTTTAGTTAGTAGATATTTAGGTACTGTATATGTTATGTTTTTTTAGTACTAGTACTATTTCCCATTAGTAATTAATAGCCATTCGAATTCAGTCGCATTACAAACTAAATTAGGGGTTTACACAATTCAACCTTTTTGATTTCTGTTTCTGATCTAATCCATAGTTTGTACCGGTTATAAACAGTGCGGTTTACTTTTAAATCAGTTAGCTCAAGGATGGAAATACGTTTCGGTCTTGAGAGTAAATGTTGATTTCACGCACATTGGATGAAATTATCCTTGTTCCCGATAAATCTTTATATTGAAGTGTATTTGTAATCGCAAGAGATATGCAGGATAATTAATCAAGAAAATTAATATGTACTGGTAAATTCTAGACAGCATTTCATATAAATAATAGGCCCGAAAACGCTTATTTTTCCGTCTGTCGGTCACTCTTACAAGTATCAAATATTTGAGGGAGCTACTATACATTCGGCATGAAATCTTTAATTTTATGTTCTTTTTACTGTTTATTTAATGTTTTATGTGTTTGCTTTGTATGCCTATACGTTGTAAAGTTCGTTTCAAATTTGTAGTCTTCGTCTTAAAGTTTTTGTTTATTAAATTTAAGCATTTTATAGGTTTTTTGTTTTTGGATCTTAGCTGAATTTGGTCTGTATTAGGTCTAAGACAATTACAGACATATAATTACTGTATATTTTACAGCACATTGTTTAGTACTACGAAAATATTGTATACGTATATAGCGTTGTGTTATTTCTTAAATGTTTGCATTTCTTTGCCACCGTTATTCATCTTATTTTTATTTTTTTTTTTTATGGAATTCTAATCTGCCACTGTATTAACTCTATATTTATTTTCGCTCTCTATTATTTTTGTTGCGTATTTGATTACAAGTCAAATTATTATTTCAATAAAAATAGATTTAATCTATGTAATTTGGAAGATAAAATAAATGACATCGATAAACAAATGTTTTACACATATTTTATCAAAGGATTAATTTTTATTTTCTACATTATCTAAAATTATGATTCGCAATTTTTTAAAGTATTATCAGAATTTAAAATTAACATAACAGTAATTATAATACACAAGCAAGTGCTTATAAATATCTTGTAAAAAACATGTTATGTAACCTCAATTATAGTAATTATATATTTAGAAGTGTATTGTCGTCTTATACACATGTTAGTAGGATCAGTAGGTGGCTTTAGAATAAACATATGCCTTCTAGTTTCCACTTTTCAGCTTGCTGCATTAACTTTGTCAAGCAGTACGATGCTCAATTCTTGATTATTATTTTGTTTTTATGTGATA
Organism: Philaenus spumarius; assembly: GCA_018207615.1. NCBI lineage: Eukaryota > Metazoa > Arthropoda > Insecta > Hemiptera > Aphrophoridae > Philaenus > Philaenus spumarius. The sequence goes on along the minus strand of JAGFPH010000402.1, from coordinate 179,605 downwards.
CAAAAATTAAATTAAATATACGCATTAGTTTTCAAATATTTATCTAACAATATCTATTTGATTTCTCCGCTCGTTGTTAGCAAACGTTATTGTAGAATAACAATCTCTATTGCGATTATAATGACGTGAATTATATTGTTTGAATAAGAATACCTATGTTATTATATCGTGGCTTTAAGACGTTAGATAATACATTACTTGACCATGGCATCACGAAGGAATGTAAAGTGGTTTACCGTATAAGGCAACTTGAGTAAACTGGATCGTCTGTGTAATGTATTTCTAATATGCTCTATTTATCTGACTGTAGTGTATCTGTAATGTTACGCGATCGTAGGTTTTAGTGTTCCGATATAAGTTTATGAGTTTTATTAATAGCGTAACAAAATTAAATAAGAATCGTTTTTGAATATAGATGCAAAATTTCCACGTTGTTTTTTGTATTTTGATACATCATTCACATAATTTTATGTCAGAGACCTTTATTTATACATCGGGAATAATAATACCTTGTATCTTATATAAGGGATAATAATACCTTGTATCTTATATAAGGGATAATAATACCTTACATCTTATAAAAGGTATTTGGGATGTTATGTTTTTTAATTAGAAAAAACAAATTTAACGTAAGGGATTCTGGTTACCAACACCCATCACTTTTTAGCAGAAGTTTTGAAGAAAATAAGAGCTATTACACTCGACCCAATTTGAAAACGGTTCGTCCAAGGAGGATAAAACTTCGTTTCTACTGTTTCAGACCATTTGGAGGCGATATATATATATATATGTGTGTTTTATTCCCGGATTGATAAGTGGTAGTAAATATGCTTAAAAATTGCAGATTTTTTGGTGAAAGGGTCCTAGTAGGATTCTTTAGATACTCTTTTTTTTTGTTTTTCGATCCGATTCAAAATGGCGGAGTTATACCGATTAATCTTTTTTGGGTAGGGATTTAAGGGTATATAAGTATATAGGGTTTTCCCACCTTGATAAAATGGTAGTAAATATGCCTCAAAATAGCTGAAATTTTAGTGAAAGGGTCCTTGTAAGATGTCCCAGACACTGATATTTTTATTTTTCGATTTTACACAAAATGGCGGTGTTTTTGATTCAAACTAAAATGGCAAAGTTAGAGCGAGGAAATTGCATTATTTCTCCCACTCATAAGCCCGTGTGCACTTTTGAGCTATATCGTTCGAAAGGTAATTACATTTACTACAATCTTGTGCAAATGTATTTCAGGTACAGTCCTCGGAACAAGGAACAAAATTGATAGGAAGCTCCCGATAAATGGTTTTTCTCTATCCATGTCAGTTTTTTGCGCAATTTCTCCCACTCATAAGCCCGTGTGCAATTTTTTAGCTATATCGTTCGAAAGGTAATTAAATTTACTACAATCCTGTGCAAAGGTAATTCAGGTACAGTCTCCGAAACAAACAACAAAACTGATAGGAAGCTTCAGATAAATGTTTTTTTCATTATCAATGTAACTTAATTGGGCAATTTCTCCCAATCATAAGCCCGTGTGCAATTTTTGAGCTATATCGTTCGAAAGGTAATTAAATTTACTACAATCCTGTGCAAAGGTAATTCAGGTACAGTCCCCGAAACAAAGAACAAAACTGATAGGAAGCTTCAGATAAATGTTTTTTTCATTATCAATGTAACTTAATTGGGCAATTTCTCCCAATCATAAACCCGTGTGCATTTTGTGAGCAATATAATTTGAAAGGTAATTAAATTAACTACAATCCTGTTCATAGTTATTTCAAATACAGTTTCCGGAACAAGGAACAAAATACATAAGAAGATCCCGATAAATGTTTTTTTCATTATCATTGTAAGGTAATTCACGCAATTTCTCCCACTCATAAACCCGAGTGCCGTTTGTGAGCTATATCATTCGAAAGGCAATTAAATTTACTATAACCCTGTGCAAAGGCATATTTGGAACAGTTTCCGGAACGAGGAACAAAACTCATAGGAAACTCTCATTGTATAATACTCGTTATTCCCTGATAAGAAAATTCGGCTATAGTAATGCGGCAGTGCTGCTTACGGGGTTTTTTCTTCGTATAGCCGGTATTCAAGAGTGGAATATTCTTTAGTAAGATTTTTTTCATTTTGATTTCTTATGTATTTATGTGTTCCTCCGTTTCATTTCTGAATTGCATTTCTTAAGGGGACTTACCACGCTTATATTACTCCATTTTAACTATATGCACATTTTCTCAAGAACCGCAAGATTTATTGCAATACATTTTTTAAATCACACTTTTTCCTAGTGCGCTTTATGACAATTTTGTAACGTCATCTTCGTCGGTGACGGGTTAGTTGCGAACTTATAACTGGTAACTATTCTCTACATATAAATTTAATTATATATCCCACATTCACAATAATTACCTGCACTCATAAGATCACAACTGAAATTTCAAGTTCTCCATTAATCACATTTATTGAATCGTAAGCTTTTCATTTTGAAGTTTTACCATTAATTACAAGTCAAGACCACAGGAGGCCACGGTGCTTTTAAAGACATTGACAAATTACAAGTTCCGACATGTCTTGGCTGCGAACAATGTTTGATATTGTGACTCAAATCCGGCAGTTTAAATTATTAATCTTGTTTGTAGAATTTATTCGATTGAATTTGAAAAGCATCGTAAAAGATTCGATGTGGTGGTTTTTGTTGGCCTAGACAACTATACAATCTGATTTTTTTGTCGTCAAAGTTAGCACGTTAACTGTTTACAGTTTATTAAAATGAAATTGTTTATTGTTTTATGGTTTAATATAATTAATTGGTCACGGAAATAAAAATTCTGTAAAGATCTTGATTAGCAGTATTTATACGATTTAATTTGTAAGGGGTTTCTACTAATTACTGAATATCATTATTTTAGTCGAAGTTGTGATCAACTTAATATTTTTCATTTCAACATTTATTTCCCTTTCTTATCGTTTTCTCTCTGTGTCGTAGAACTAATGAAGACGGGTAATGAAGAAACACAGAAAAAGCCAATGCAAATAAACAGCAAGAACGAAAGTGTATGGACTAGCCTTACTAAGACGGGTTACACACGGAGTGGCGTGGCTTCCGTGCGTCGTGCCAGTGCATCAGCACCTATGATGTAAGGAGCTTACTCACTGGAATGGCCGTATCTGACTATTATCTGTATGGTCAAAAATGTCAACAAGTGAAGACGGATTGTTCCTGTTGTTAGCTGTCGTTGTAAGACGAAGGCGTAAAAATGTCCGCCATTCCTTGTTTTGCTCGTTTCTGTTACTATAATCTTTTAAATTATAATTATATAGCAAGGGAAACTTTTTAAATTATAATTATATAGCAAGGGAAACTTTTCCACAGCCTGAACAAAGGTTACGTTTCATTATCCACAGTCATTATCCAATACAGGTACAAAACAAAGGTGAAATACAATGGTAATACTATTCATAATTGAGTGGGGAACACAAATCAACCCTGAACTAACCACTGACGAAACGAAAGAAAATAAATATAGGCTTAGACATAATCATTATTACTGGGTTCCATCAAAATCCACAAAAATAATCCACAGTAA
>JAGFPH010000402.1:146791-163096 GCA_018207615.1 Philaenus spumarius | reverse complement strand
GACATTACGATAGTTTAATTAAAATCAATAATTAATGAACGCTGTATTTAAATATGTAAAAGAATTAATACAATTTAAGTTCTTGCTATATAACCATTTGTAGGTACAATATCTTAATTAAGATGGGTTCATGTTGTGTTAATCTATGTGTTCTAAATTGTAGATAAATTTGTTAAATAAGCGTATGAATTGTAAACCAGATTACATACAAAAGAAACAAGTTTTTGGTTTTATTTCTATAAGCCTATTCAACTAGAAGCTTTTTAAAATGAAATTCAACGGTGCAATTAAAACGACCGGTTAACTTTATTGCCAAGAAGAGCAATAAAGAAAGTTATATTTATTGAACTTTCCTTTATTTACTAACCTTTTCATAATTTTCGCCTGAAATGATTCACTTGGTAAACTTAAAACAAAAAGATAACGGTCAGTGAACATGGCCAGGTAATCTGCAAACCTTGCATGCACCAGTTAAGGAAAAGCGGTTGCAAGGAAGTTAAGAAATTTATTGTGCAAAGAACTAGAGTTTTATTAGCGAATTTCCATAGGAAAGATAAGCTATTTATGCTGAAACCTAAGGTCGGGAGTAGTAAATGACCCGATCGTGGTCCCGAGAACATGTTTTGGGGAGTCATAAAAAATAATTTGGATATCTGTGTTCGCACTCTAACGGCTGGACGAGAGCGTTATCGAAAAAATCCATCGACCGGAAGCACGTTTTTTTATATGAAGTAAAAAAATTTTTCGTACTAGAATGAAACTTTTATTATGTTTTATCTAAAAAAATAAATGTAGGATATTATTCTGCACATTTTGTTTTTTACATGACCTTATAGTTCACTTGGGTTCCATAAAATCGACCAACACGTAAAATACCATAAAAGTACCCGGCTCAAATCCACGTGGGTTACTTTATAACCCGAAACCGACGGCCAAGTTTGAATGCTGTGAGCGAAGCGAAGCAGTCTATAACCCGAGGCCACAAGGCACGGGTTTAAACTGGCAACGCGAGATTTTCCGCTGCGAGTACAACGAGGGAGCGCTTGAGACGAAGCTGGAGGTTTAGGTGCAAACAAATTCTGCTAATATATTTCATACACAGAGGCAGCTATTCAGCGCCTTCGTTAGTAGATCAATTTCCTGAATAGTTGGTTGAAACCCTAAAATATATAAACTTAATTTTGTAAAGGCGCTCAAATCACGTCAGCGGTTCAGCTGCGTTGTCGAATTATTTATAAATCTAAGCATTTCATAACTTCATACGACAGGTGACCTTTAAGATAAAACATTATAAGACCACATATTGACTCTGAAGGAATTAACTGCATGAAATGATAGTTATATTTGTAAATGACCTTAGCCTTTAATTCCAAGTTATTTAGACCTGCTTATTATTTTTTACAAATAACTTGACTATTCCGTCTTCAAGTGTATTGATACATTAGTTTCACCTATTTTTCTCATATAAATCTTGGTACATGCTTTTCTTCAACTCACTACCGTTCCACTTGTGGGTTGACCGGTCCACGGTCGCCTCGGCTCTTTCCGGATCGCCTCGGGCTGCGTACAGCACATCGCGTTACGACTGCGTTCTCGCATACGTATATAACCAAAAAAATAACCCTCAGATAGGGGGTGGGGGGTTGTCTCTAAGGACCACAAATTTTCGGAAAAATCCAATTTATGACTATAACTAAAAAGTAAACAAATAAAATAAATGAAATTTTTTTTAAACATACTTTCCTATCCATGAATAACATAAATAGACTCGAACTAAAAAATAACCTACATATAAAATTAATTCTTCCTCAACGAATCTGATAATTGTAATCTTGATAGCTTGCAATCTTTTTACTTTTCACAAAATAAACACACCTAAAAAGCATGGGGCGTACTCTTGCGAAGTTCCGAAAACATCATGCCCCATGCTTTTTGGGTGTGTTTATTAGTCTCATTACAATATCAGATTCGCTGAGGAAGAATTAATTTTATCTGTGGGTTATTTTTGATTTTTTAGTTCGAGTCTATTTATGTTATTCATGGATAGGAAAGCATGTTAAAAAAATTGTTTTTATTTATTTGATTTATAATATGACATCTGTCGTATCGGACTTCGCCTATGTAAGACTGAGCGATTAAAGGCTAATAATCTTCTCCAGATAACATAATTTTTAACTAAACAAATATTCATGTTATTTGTGCTGGTAAGTAAAATTACTTGAACAAAAACCACTTAGGTTACTGGTTACCTATTATATATAAAAAAATATAAGTTTGAGAGGAACATACTGAATTTTAGAACAAAATGTAGGCCTTTAAATAACAAACAATATTACTATTTGCCACCGGTAGCTAAACTAATGGAAGGTGTTCAGTGTTTGTATAAAAATCAGTTGTTCACTGTACTGGCATGTAGGCTATTTATAAGTGGCATTTATTTCCATTTACATCCGTAGTAATTTGTATAATTATATCTATAATTTTTAAATTATGAGTTTTATTTAGAAGTAGGCCTAAGCCATGCATGTTATTTTTAACCTTTATTATATATTCACATTATAAGCTTCATAATTTAATTTAGACATTTAAAATATTGTATAGAATCTTAGCTTTGAGTTTATGATTAATCTTGCACCTTTTATTAAAAGAAAACTATGAAATTATGTGAAATGGAGGAAGGTGGAGAGTTGGTTTGCGAACCACGCAAGGGTAACCGAAGTACAAATTTAAACTTCAGTCTACTTTTTCGCGTTCAGTGACTCGATTTCTCTTTAAGTCTTCTTCTAATTTATATTTTCCGAATATGTAGCTTACTACGTATTCAAATTATTTAGTTAGGTCAAATTTCTACATTTTTCATAGTCAACATATTTATATATTTCTCAATTCTGAAATAAGATAAAAAACCTTGTAACTACGAAAGTCAAAGTTTTTCATCTTAATCAATAACTAGGACAGTATCTTCCTTTTTAGCTAACCTACATAATATGTACTTATAGGACTATATTTCTATTTTAACGAAGTGCTGAAATAATTATTGATTATTTTCTTTGATCTATACTGCAAGGCGACGTGCAAAGTACCGTAAACAATTATTACACATTTTCTCCAACTAATTTTAAAAACATTTATGTTTCAAGCGGTACCGTCTAGTTGTCTCATTCACTGTATGTTTTCCCTTTCATATTTATAACGGAACTTTTTCATAAAAAGCAGCTGATAAAATCTCAAGAATGGAGTAATGCCAGCTATAGAATTAATGCAACGAATACTGAGAATTGGTTAATAGCTAGCCTACGCGGCGGGCTATGTGAGAATAAATGGCATTAACTATTCCCACACGCTGGTTGTGAAAGCTTGACATTAGTCTTTGTAAATAATAAAGTGTTTTTTATTGTGTGTTTACAAAGAACAAACTACTGGGAGATTGGAGTCATTAGCTCTCCGTTTGGTTTTAAGTATTTACAGTCATTTAGGGACTTTTTGTTTCAAGAAACCTGAACTATTGACATACTCGATCTGTATTTTATTATTTTCAAGCTATATACCCTTTAAAAGTAATTTAAATACAATTGTACTAATGGCATTTTGAAGCTTCCATATTGTAACGGTTGTAAAAGAAAATATCCAGAGCGTCACTGTTTTGCTAAAGAGGTGATGACACCAAAATTTACAAATATCAGGTAACTCTATGACACAGTGAGACCGTTGTTTTCTGCAACTGACAAGTGTTTTCAAGTACGACAACCTGCTTTGATGTTTTAATAAAAATATAAATTTAAAGTACTTTGATTGCCCCTTACTTTGAAACGAAGCAAGATTAGTTTGCGTCATTCTGTTTCTCTTTTAATAAGCTTTACAATGGTGTATTACATGATATACCTTACATTTGAAATTGTTAATCTCACTTCCCTCCCCCCACCCCTTTCAATAACAAAAATAATGAAGGGGGTTAAAGGCACTTTATGAACTTACTGTATGATGCCAACAGATTGCAGTTTTGATAGAATACCGCCTGTGTTAATCCGTGGGAATCAGATTGTTAATTCTATACACAGATGATTACACAGTTTGATTTCACCTGTCAAGTCTCGGACATGTTAATGAGGAATTGCAAACTGCTACTTACAAGGTGTTGGAACAAGCTTAATGTCAGCCATTGTAATCGATCATCACATTCGTGTTGAGATGCGGTACTTTCTTTTCTTTCACTCTCCAAACCAATTTGGTACTCCATGAAGTTAGTAAGGAATCTATACAGGTTTCCTGATATTTTTATTATTTATTTTTTTTATATAAACTCAAATCTTGATTCCTCTTTTTTTAATTACTTAATTACGATGTATTAGTAATACGAGGATGATACTTTTGCGTTTTTATTATGTTTAATAATATTTTGTGATTATTATTGCGAATATTATTTTGTACATATTGTTAAGTGTTCATTTACAAACTACTCTCTTTTTTGTCGTTATTATTGTGAAATATGTTTAAGTACCTTGGAACCATACAATACTTTTAACTCCCAGAACATATTTTTTGTGTCTTGTTCAGCTATTCAGTTTCACGCAATATTAATAGTATACTTATATTGCTGCTTATATTATACCCACAGATTATCGTGCACTATTTTAAATATGTTTAAGTGATTTAAGCCTACTACTATTATCCACCTACATTTAGTATAAAGCTTACTAAATGAAATTGTACAAGTAATTTAACCACCTCGAATTATTCATTAAAAATGGGTCAAACTACAATTCGCTAAATTGATTGATACAGACGGATTGTTTGCTTGATTTCTGTCAAATTGACAAGAAAAGCATTTTTACTATTATTTGTTTTTAATTTAGGCTATATCAAAACTTTTGTTATCTCTTATTACATCATTCTGTCAAACGACAGATAAGTTCAGGTTCATCAGAAAACTGGTCCAATAATTAAATTAACATTTAATGAAGTTCCAATTTTGCCGACGTGTCTTGTGAGATATTTTACTATTAGGTGTAACTACGAATAACTCTTCACTAGAGGAAGATGAAATCGTACAATAATCCAGTTAATCGCTCTAAACTGGAGCCAATTGCACTTCATTTTATTTATTGCTAAACTATAACTTGACTAATGTGCAATATAAAACTAACAACAATGAAGCTTTATTTTACATATTTAAAAAAAATATTTATAAATAGTTAATAAAGACCATAGTACATTGCTAATATGCGTGGCTCTGGAAAATGAGCGCTTACAAAAAAATGTCATCTTGATTTGTCCTATTATAGATATTAGGCTTCGCCTATACTTAAGGAAAGTGTATGAGATGACTGATCAAGGTGAAAAAGCATATGCAAGCAAGGGCGCCCATATGATATTTTATGGGGGGGGGGGGGCTAGACCGGAGCAGGGGATTAAGGAATACCCTCCCGTCCTTTGGCAAATGGAGTCCAGAGAAATTTTTGACCTTCCCTAGAAAATATATGTAAAATCAAACAGCACATAACATTTACAACATATTCTAGTGCTAATATCTTAAAAGAAAAATTCCTTACTACAATTAATAATATACAAATTTTCCTTTTCCTGTTAGCTAGGGGGAGGGGGCCGCGGCCCCCTCTGACCATAGGTATGGGCGCCCAGGTATGTAAGCCAAGTTTAGTATGATCTGGAGGTGGGAAAGCAGATGGGAAGGGGAGGAGAGGGGTAAAAAGATCTATATTTCGTAGTAAAATAGTAGCGCAATTATGTCAAGTGGCAGATGATATGAATGGGCATTTTCTTTAGTAACTTAAGTTCCAAATACGAAGTACAAATGAGGCTTGCACAAGTTAACAAGTAATTGTGGTTTCCTGAAGCCGTTTTAGTCTGTTGACAGAGCGTTAACTGAGGTATGTTGTGTGAGTCAAAACTCAATTCTATTTAATATACTTCTAACTGGAATTTCAGTAACCCAGCGTGTGCACCGGACCTTATTCTTTACATATTTGTTTCATGAACGGCTGGGTTAAACTTTCTGTTTCCTTAAAGAATTGCTTTTCAATATGTTGTCAGCTGCTACTGTTTTCTCGATATCGGTATTTCTTACATAACACGTTCTTTCTTACCCTGTGCCGTAAGTTTGATTGGGGGATACCGTAATATATTAATTGATTATGAAATAGTTTTACAGATCTGTAGATAAAACAGGAATGTTCATTATGGATACTTCCTTGACTCACTCAATGTAGGCCTACACAGCTTAGGTATTTTATTCTAAAGAATGCAAGTTGTTTTTACATAAGCAATGTATTCAGTTCATCTAAAATAAATCGTATTTATTTATTAAACAAAGTATTAAAGAGTGCATTCCTTAAGTCCAACGAAGTAAACTAAAGAAGTGCAAATATCAAACGTATTATCACTAATTGTTCATATCTTATTATGGAGTGTCATCAAGGACCGTCTAAAGCTTAAATTAAACTCAACTAGGTTAACTGAAATTTGATGTGATACTTAGCAGACAAATTGCTTTAACATTAAAATTGATTTTCTGCCTTTCAATCCCATGGTTGAATCTTCTAATCTTAGAATATATCATATAAGACTAGGTCACCCTGTGGCAGGACATAATAAATAGGCTGTAAAGCTGACTCGGGAGACAGTTTTAGAAAGTAAACATTAAAATAATTACACGCATTAAAAGCTTCATTATTTTAATTGCAACGTCATTTAATTTATAGTGTTTGTAGGAAGTTTGTAGTTGTATATGCATTTTTGTTTTATCTGTAAGTCTACTATGAAACAATTATAGTAAATACCTTCTTTAGTAATCAATTGTAGTATTTTGTGTAGATAACCATAGATAAGTTGCTTCCTGGTGTAGCCAAGCCTATAATTTACTAGCAGTAAAGTGTTTATTATTACTTACTTCGGGTCCTTGTAATAACGCATCCAACCTATGTTTGTTAACCCGGTGTGACCTAACTGACGTAAGTGAAACAAATTGACATAATTTAGGGTTTATTTTTGAAATAAAAGGTTAATTTATGTGGCTGAAAGTTGTGGTTAAAGGAAGTTCTAAAGTTTTTCGAAACTCAAGCCAGTAAACGCACACAAACTCATAAAAACTGTTTCTTTAACACGTTTTTAAAGATACTTTGAACACAACGATTTTGTCACAAACAACGGGTTGGGATATGTTTGTTTATAAAACTAGGAAAATATTTAGTAGTGTGTGTTTATTTCGATCTGAAGTTACGATGGCGGTGTTTAGGCATCAATTTCAGTCAATCTTGGTCAAAAGTGGTGAAAGTATTACCATTCTAGATGCCAAATCTTGAGTCATTCAACGATTTCCAATTTCTTTGAAAACATTGTTCAAATATTCAACTTCATCTTGAAAACGAATTACTTATACACCAACCAAATTAAAATATATAGCATGTGCAATTTAACTTTGACACATACTATTTGGAATGTTGACAGCGAATACATATTATAGTGTGAAAAAAACTAAAGCTTAGGGCAAGTAAAATAAATTTGAACATTAGTTTTGAATGCAAGCAAATTATTTTGTTTAGCATTTGTATGTCTAAGTTTGTTTTGTAGATCTGGTCTAAGCTTAACAGAGGATGTGATTGCGTCTTTTGAGGATCGTTGAGGACTTTTCCAGTGAACAAAATGTATCATCCGTAAGTGTACAAATCGTTTATATCTGTCAGTTTGCATCATCGAATGATCTCTTAATTATACTTTGTTTTAAACAAAGTCTTTAATATATTTTTTTTTTAATAGGATATTCTACTAAGTTTGTTTGGTAAAAATTTAATTTGGTTAGTTATTTCTGTTGCAATGAATACAAAATTAATTTTAAAATATAGGAATACGTCGTATTTTATCCAGAACCTATTTTACATGTATAGGTTTTCTGATATTAAAGAAGTTAACGCATTAAAACTAGATTAACATATTTTTAACCTATAATTTCTTGGCACCTTTATATTAGCATAAATATAGCAAAAAGCGTACTGGACAAAACTAATTTAATTTTTGTCTACTATTTTCTCACCATTGTCATGACTCTTTCACCCAAGTACAACGAACTCATCTTTGTTAAGCCTGGGCGTTTTACATTTCCTCAAAGTAATTATTTGCGAATTAGTCAAGAAAATGTTAACAATTGAATTAATCTACCTGGTTAAATGACAAACAATCAACCTGAAGGATGAATAAAGGTTGTAAGAGAAAGCAAGAGATAAACACCAGACAGAAGCTTTTAATTGATAATTTCCCTACTGTAGATGATTTGAAAAGCGATCAGGAAGCAAACAAGACCGTGCAGAATCAGTACTTTCACCAGCGCCTACATTGACAATACACAATGATAAGTGTAAAAAGTAACTGAAACCAATGGAAAATAACTTTTGATCTGTATTATCTAGGCCGAGATGGGGCTTTAGAATAAGTATTAGGTTGTGAGAAGAGCACTTAGGAAGAGACCAAACCTCGTCTTTGCCAATTTTTGGAGGAAGGTTAAATTAGATTTTGACATTTACACAAAATTTCTAGACATGGACACTCACTGGTACAAAATATTTTTAAGTTAAATTTAGGACATAATCTTGAAATTTGGCGATTTTTACCAGAAAAGTCTAAACACCCCAATTCTTCAAATTCTCCTCAAAACGTTTTTAAAAATTTGGACATTATCTATTTCTACGTGATTGTGATTAAGTAAATTTTCTTGGTGTATGACGATCTGATAACAAATCAGCTATGCTCTACTCGGAACAGCACTTTAATATTGTGCAGAATTGAATGAACCTCTTTAAACCCTGACGCAAACAGAGAGGTGTATTAAGTTTAACTTGTGTATCGGTGACATCGTAGCTCCCAAACGTATGAACTGATTTTGATGTAGGTTTTTGTTTTGTTTTAAAGGTGACTTAATCGAGAGTGTTGTTAGCTATGATTCAAGAAATCTGTTCAGCCGTTTGAAGATCATCCGCTCTTTTCTAGTTGATGTGTCGTGTGTTTTAAAAATGTTGTATTTGTAGGTCCTGATTTCTGAAAGAAACTATTTGTAGATAATGACGAAAGTGTATATATCTTTTATCTGAAAGTGTTGTTGCCTTTAAAATCATATGTTAACTTTATATAATTGCTTCCTGCACCATTGGTGCAAAAGTGGTGAATCTATACCTGAAGGCTGGTAACCGAAATCAACCATTTTCTTTGCGGGAGGAACCAGTTTTTTTGTACAAAACACTCAGATGTTTGCAGTTTATAATAAATCTTAAAAATTGTCATAATTTACCAATAACACAGATGTTGCATTATTTTTTTCTTGTATTCTGGCTATTTGATTTGACCGGTAAGCCAAATTTAAAGAGGATATGAAGTCTCATGCATCCTAAAAATACGGCGTTCTATAGACGGCTAGAAACCTCTATCATTTAAGTAATTTCGTACTACTCTTTTATTTCGTATTTGTGCACGTACGCTATCCACCAATCTTCAAAACAATTAACGTAGCATATATTTTGAATTAACAGTACAATTTGTTTTTGTTGTGTCTGAAACTTTGCCAATTTACGGTATGAACTTAGTAAATGATTGACTGTATATTATAGAAGACACATACGATTAGACACATCTTTAAATATACACTTCAATCAATGTCCTCAGTCAGAAAAAAGTGAAAAACCGATTGTGTCTTAATTGCCTTTCTATGGTTTTCCTTTATTGGCTGTGCATAACAAGTCAGCAATCCGCTTAGGCTGTTCGGCGGCAGACAATAAACAACATAGTCGACAAAATAAAGTTAAATCTCGTTGCAAATAATAATCATAACATTTTGAAATGAAAGTATTACAAAAGGAATTTATTACTTTACTGATACTTATGCCGATAAGGTTATATGTGAACCTGTCTTGAAATGTGTTAAATAATGATCATGACTTGTACATTACCTGTAGACGTTTATTTACTTAGGAACTATTTGTATAATACTTAATTTATTCCCATGTTAAACTGATAGTACGTTTCTTATAAAATGTTATGGGTACTCCTTCTTGGTGCCTCGGCCCTTTCAATTCCCTAGAAACAATTCTAGCCTTTGCAGGCTACCCATGTTTTATTGCCTCTAATTGCTGAACAAGCGATGATAACAGCTCAGGTTTTTCGCCTTAAAAAATCTAATTGCTGAGTGTATCAGGGATCGAATCTTAAGATCTCTCACAAAAGTACAACAAAGGGTTAGTTATGGGTATTTAGACTATGAAAACCTTAAGATTGAAATACCGAAAAGTATGTTTTTACTATAATAATGGAATTACACATAAGACACAGGCAAATGCAGTACTCATTGCGAACACCATTTCTAACCTGTGCAACTGTAGCAAGCTGGACAATCACGCCAACCACTGCGTACACTACTTCCCTTTGTTGTTTTACATGTATAACCTTTACGATTGTGTTATTTATAGTAGTAAATAATATTGTCGAATTTATTTGATGTTTGCTTAAATCAGAATGGTGATTCTATGATAGATTCTTGTCGCAACCAATATAAAACGATTCCTTGCATAATCAAATTCAGCAAAGTCTAGGCATTGTGGTGCAAAATAAGTTCGACCGTTGTGTGAATGAAGTTGAATGTGTTGTATAAGAAAGGAAACTAACAACCTGACTGCTATTGCAATGTTATAATCTACTCAGTTTATAACCTACACATTAAACACAAATTTATGTGACATATGGTCGAAATAAATTTCATTAGTAGAGTGTACATCAATATAACTAAAACCGGAAAAACTGGCCTCAACTCAACTGGAGCTTTTACGGTACCAAGGCCTACGTTCGGCTCAATTAGATCTTATGACAGAGTGGTGGTTTATCAGTCGCGTGTAATCTTATAGTGATCGCCCTACATCGGCTCACCTTCATGCTTCATTTGCATCCTATTTTAACCATACTTACGTGAAGGCCGTACCAATTCCGTTGACATCAGATGATCGTTCATACTGCTTGTCTGCCAGTTTGTCATTTTTGTAAGTACAATATTTTGTCGTCTACATTTTTTAGAAAATAACTTTTGATTCTACAGCTAGAGTCACTGTGTACACGAAGAGTGGACCTGGCTTGGTTTGTCAACTTAATCTAGCACTTTACACTTCCTTTGTAGTGAAGGACTACAACTATTTTTAAACTAAGGATTATAATTACCACACAATAATGGAGTGAGCTGGGAAAGTTCAGTTGGTAAGGATACTTTCAATATACTATGCCTGGGGCCGTCGTAGTTTTAAATCCAGTTATTGACGTTGCTTCTTCCGTGAGCTGTCCTATGCTCGACGTTAGAGTGTTCTCCCCTCGACTTTGTTTCTTATAGTTTACAGGAGAAAATCGAGGATAATGTTTAGTATACTCTAGTAAAGATTGAGATTATATGTCAGATTTCCTTTACAAATATTTTATTAATGTTGCAGCACATCTATTTGTTTGCTTTTACACTTTATGTTTTCTAAACTGAATCCTTAGAACGTTTATGGCAAACATCCGGTACACTATTATTGAACCAGTATTTATTCAAAGTCTCTTGTACATTCGCGCTCACAACTGGCAAACAAAAGTAAATCGTGACAGAGTTTCCGCATGAACTAAATAGATCCGTCACACTCTTCCATCGTGGTGACATGTCCTACATCTTCAGCTTTCATTTTCATTGCAATTCCTTCTATTTGTAATTGTCTTCTTTTGTCCGCGCTCCAATACACTTGCTTTTTTTGTTCTCTGGACTTTCCCCATTTATAGACAGATTCGCGACTTTTTCATCTACTATAATGTGAAATCTTTCCTATTTAATCGATATATTTTTATGCTGGCTATAATAACTCTTAAGATAATAGTTTTGTACGTATTACTTAGTGAATAAAAAGTGGTCTTATAGTTTTGGAAGAATAAACTATCGACAGTAATAATTATATAAATATTTATTAAAATTTGTTTTCCTTTTTGTTCTCAGGTTAGTTTGCGAAACTGGATTTGTAGCTGTAGTCTTGGTTTGTGAGTTTTTAACTAATTTATGTATCAGAATAGTATAGTATGAATGGAGTTTTATAGGATGTACATGTATAGTATAAGATTAGTGTAATAAAATATCAGCAGATATACATAGTGGGTGATTCAGGTAAAAATGGAAAACTTTAAGGTTATGGTATTATAATAAAAACAAAACAAAACCATCATTAGGTCTAAAACGCTTAGTATTTCGTTCATCCCCTTAAAAGAACATAATATACAGTGTGTTTGAAAAGTCCCGGAACGGTGTAATATATTTTTTACCATTATAGATAAAGTAATGAGACTTGGTATATCAATAATAGCCATAAATGTCTACTCTTTTAAGGTATTATCACTTTTTTATCCCTTAAGGGGGACGGCCCACGAGAAGTCAGACAAAATTCTTAAATAGCAGCATAGGTCGAGTTTGGTATCAAATTAAAGGTCTTAGTAGAACACATTGCCGCAAACCGGACTTCGAAAGGTCCACTCTAACCAACATGGCGGCCCTAAACGTGTTGAAATAAATTGACATAAAGTTGCTAATATCTCGAAAAGGAAGAATTTTTAGAAAAAATTTCGTGAGACAAAAAATGTTTATTTCAAAGTGCTTGACCTAAACAAAGTGCTCCCAAATCGATTTCGTAAATTTTATTTTTACTCCTTCATCTTAGAAAATTAAAAAAAAAATCTTTGGGTCGGCTCTAGTAAAACAGAAAGCAACCTGCGACTCCAGCGTAGCGGCGGTAGGTTACGCAGACATTGCTCATCCTAAATCCATTTAAAACCCGCAATTGTTCAAATAGCGTTTTTAAAAAAATACCAAACTCTTGGGGACAAAATTCTTCATCCGAATGGTTTCGTAATTTTTCGCTATAATTAATAGTTACAACGTAAAAAATATTTAAAAATCAATGTTTTAAATTGTTAATAAATATTAAACAAAATGTTTTTCTTAGTTTTGGAAAAGCCATTTGCATGCATATTGGCCATAGCTTTAAAATGACATATCGTTCATAATTATCCGATCAAAAATAAAGGAAAGTTTTGGGTTTTAATTTAACATTGGTCTTATGGAGTGTCGGCCAACATGACCGACAGCTAGAGCCGACCCTTAAGATTGTTATATCTGAGTGGTCATTTATTTTCTCCACTGTCCAGTTCTTATTCCTTCTATACTAACTTTCTTTACCTCTCTTTTGCAAATTTTACAGTCCACACGAAATCTCACGAACTATAATTATATTTGTGTAAATAAATACAAAATTTTTATTTTAAGTTTAATAAAAACATACTTAGGCCTACTGCAGAATTGTGCTTAATATATATATATATTTCTTTTCCTTTGCATAGAAAATATATAAATGTTTCTCTTTTCTTCCTGAATCATCTTTTTTCCCTTGCATATTATTTCTTCCTTACAACACATTAACATTATTAATGGTTTTGCGTAAAATTATCTATCTTTTATTTACCTGCATGTTTCATATATGTATAACAAAAGATTTCATATATATATATATATATATGAAAAATACTTCATATTCTCAGTTCCACAATACCAACACTTTATTGCAATCTTAGAACGTTGAAGGTCAAATAAATTCCGCTCTATTGTTGCCAAACAAAATGATTCGATAGTTAATTTCTATGATCTAATAAAATTAGGCTATTCATAAATGGCAAACACATTCAGAACTAGACGCTGAATGAGAATATGCAAAGGGCAAGTCAATAACGTCAGCCTATTGATTTCTCTATGTTCGGATATATGTATTGCATTACAAATGTTAGTATGTTTGTGGAACAGAAATTATCTTCTCAACACTTCTTTCTCTAACATCTGCAGCTACAATGCTGTTTGTGAAACTTAAGTTGCTGGTTATGCGTTATGGTGTATACGATAGCAAATCATGTTCGGTTCTTGTTCTGAAAGTGTGGGAGAGAATACAAAGAAAGCTGAGTAATAATCTTTAAACAACGTCAAACAGAGTAAATGTAAAAGAAGTCTAATTTGGAATTCATTAATGGCTTTTCTAGGAAATTATTAATTTATGAAAATGAAACGTTTTGTCTTAAACTCCTGTCTACTATATTGTGCTGAATGGAACCTTTTTTTAGTTGATAAATACAGTTTGATTCACACACTGTTTCAATGTTGAGGTCAGATATAACAGCTTGACACATTCAAAGTTTCATCTGAATCAGTTTTGTTTTGAATTAAATCGCAACAAAGAACTGCTAAATTATAACAGACTAGCTGACCCGTACGGTGTTGCCCGTGGTGGTTAGTAATTTCAGTCTTTTTAACGTAATTGTATTATTTTTAAGTGTTCAGTCAGTGAGTGGTATTAATTTGGCTTATATATACATAGATCTTAAATAATAAAAGCACTATTGTCATAATAATAAAAGATCTGAAATTATGATTTTAGTAACTTTGATCCCCCCAAACCCCTCCTAAAATTTCGAAATTTGTCATACCCTTTCTTAGTGAGCACCTATGGCCCTAGAGGAAGCTACATACCAAATTTCATTCCAATCCGTTCGGTAGTTTTGAAGAAATCGTGATTTAATAACTTTGATCCCCCCAACCCCCCTAAAATTTCAAATTTTTTGAAACCCTTTCTTAGCGAGCGCCTATGGCCCTAGAGGAAGCTACATACCAAATTTCATTCCAATCTGTTAGGTAATTTTTACCCCCCAAACCCCCCTAAAATTTCCAATTTTTTAAACGCCTTTTTTAGTGAACACTTGTGGCCCTAGAGGAAACTACATACCAAATTTCATTCCAATCCGTTCGGTAGTTTTGAAGAAATCGTGATTTAATAACTTTGATTCCCCAAACCCCTCCCCCCTAAAATTTCGAATTTGTTCAACCCTTTCTTAGTGAGCACTTATGGCCCTAGAGGAAGCTACATACCAAATTGAATTTCAATCCGTTCGGTAGTTTTAGAGAAATCGTGATGAGCGAGTCAATTAGTGAGTGAGTGGGTGGTATTTCGCTTTTATATATATATTATATAGATAAATGTAATCATTGTGTATCTATATACTGTATATACAGGGTGGAACAAAGTTAGTGTTAAAAACTTCGGGAAATGGTTCTATGGGTCAAAATAAATAGAAAATCAAGAATATTTTTTTCGATAAACGCTTCATTTTCCAAATATCCGCCATTTTGTTTCTTTTACTAAATAATTAATATCTAGAGAACGGTTTAACCGATTGAGTTCAAGCTTGGCATGAAGTTTAACCTAACAATGATCTATCTTAAGAAAAATAAGCTATTATATCCAATCATGAATTTCAAAATGGCGGCTGTTTGAATATTTCAAACCTAAATTACTCAAAAACCGTACATAACAAAAAAAAGTAAAGGTACCTTTTTTGTAGCCCTTTTAATTTTCTATCGGATGATTTAACTTTCAAAACAATCGGATGAAGAATAATAGTTTAGTTAAAGATAATGACAGCAAATGTAATATTGTAGTATTTACTGTGTTGGTATATTATGCCGGGTTGAATAAACTAATTATTACACATAACTTAGCTTTATCCTTCATTCGATTGTTTTAACATTTACACCAACCAATACTGAGTTTTTAACACTAACTTTGTTCCACCCTGTATAATCCAAATACCACTCACTCATCACGAAATCTCAAAAACCACCGAATGGATTGGAATGAAATTTCGTATGTAGCTTCCTTTAAGGCTCTAGGTGCTCTCTAAGAAAGGTTTTCAAAAAATTAGAATTTTTAGAGGGGTTTGGGGTCAAAGTTACTAAAAAAAAAACCACCGAACGGATTGGAATGAAATTTGGTATGTAGCTTCTTCTAGGGCAGTAGGTGCTCGCTAAGAAAGGTTTTTTAAAACAATTCGAAATTTTAGGGAGGGTTTGGGGGTCAAAGTTACTAAAAATCCCCATAAGAAAAACATAATATGATATATTTACTATATAATTTTTTGGTTAATATTCATTTAATTTTGATTTGTCCATCCGTGCAAAGCCGGATCGGGTCAGCTAGTACAAATAAGTTATACTCATAAAATTAATCGTCGTAGTTTGCATTGTTCTCGCAGTAAGTGCAAAATTGTTATTTTTGTCGCGGATTTTTTGTAGATTGTTATTGTCATCGTTTCTTTGAGGATGTTATGTTAATCTAACGATTTTGCAAAATAGTTTTTGCAGAAACTACAGCTTTTTTTTATTCTTTGTGTGTGTGTGTGTGTGTGTGTGTGTGTGTGTGTGTGTGTGTGTGT
>JAGFPH010000402.1:100667-139532 GCA_018207615.1 Philaenus spumarius | reverse complement strand
TATTTGAGTAGTATTGTCCTTTTGTTTAGTAAAGCTTAGGAATTACAAAAGTGCCAAACTAACTGTGTTTTGTTTGTATAGCATTTACATGGTTAGCTGTTGATTTAATACACAAATTTGTCATTTTAATTTACAGAACGTTGTTGCTATGGTACTTGTATTTAAAAAAACCACATTTATTTTAAATTTAATAAACTCTGTTAAAGGGTCACACTCATTTCTTGCTATTTAATTATAGTTCTTAATAGTTTTCCCTACTATATTTTTGTAGCCTACATTTTTTTATTAGTCTACCGTTTACTTAGCATACTTTTTAAGTGCTTCCTGTTATTGCGTGTCGCCTTTACATTTAAATTTTCATTAATTTTATTTTAAACAAGTTGAATAAATAAATAAACAGTAAATGAACAACACTTTAAAAACAGTATTTTGCCAGATATACGAATAATAAATAATAAAGTATATATCTTGTGAAGCTTGGCTATCCTTTGGTAGTTTATTATTCAATACGAATTTATATTTTTTAATGAGTCAACAAAATTTAGTCTCAGCTGATACTGAAAATTAGCTTAGAATAAGCGTCCGCTCTGTAATCGAACACTTAGTGATAAGTAGGTTTACATTACACTTAGTCGTTTAAAGTGCAAGGAATGTATTTTTATTATCTGCCTTTATCTTTCTAAAAGATGTTAGAACATCGTTTAAAAGTGCTGATGTATTCTTATCAGAACACTAAAGCAAAAATGTTAAATGCTGAGATAGGTTTTGTAGCTATGTAAAGTGATATAATTGTTGGTATATTGATACCCTTGTTGATTTTTGGGAATGCTCGACGTTCCCATTATAAGATTTTCGTTAATTACAATTTTACACTGCTTATTACATTTACCTGGACACAGTTGTTTTCCTATAATGTAAAAATTGTAGTCAATATAAACCTTGTAATTATTTGGTGTTTTAGTCACCAACAAAAATTTAAACTATACTTTAATTTGACAATTTCAAACCTTTTTAGTTGGAGATGTGTATTCAAATCTTTTTAATTCTTAGCTTGATGTGTATAAGGTTAATAGAATATGAACATAATTGAAAGGACTTGTTTCTTAAAAAAAAATTAGTACTATCAGCTGATTATAGTAAAGGTCGTGTGTTACCTGGTCAGTGACTTCTGCACGTTTAACCTTGATTTTGTTCTGACCGTTTTACTACTAAAACTAAATGTCCAGCAATTAAATGTTCTTTCTTGGCACGCTCTACAATAACCAAGGGAGAAAAGTGTTTAATGGCTTTAGTTGTTTGTAATTACTTATTGATTACTAGATAACTGTTTATTTAGTTATATAAAAACCCAGAATTCTTTAACCATTGCGCTGTTAATAGTTAACCATTGTATTCGTATTTGAAAGTGGTAACAAATGATTGATTGTTACATCATAAACAACACCTGTGGAGTACATTAACACATATGTTAATAATTTCTAATAGGATTTAACCTTGAATGGCTATATAATAATATTTTATTTGTATTTAAATATACTTAATAATTTTACGTATCATTTTAACATAGTTTTATTATATTTTTTAGTAGTCAAAAATAAGATAACTAGTACAAAAGAAACTTGGACATTTGAAAAGATGCTCTTGATTACTGTTAATGATTACAGTTGTTCACAGCGTAAGCTAACAATATTTAGCTAACAATCAAGCTTATTTAGTGTTTTTTAATATTATCTGCTGACATGAATTAGCTTTGAGTTATTGTCACATTTAAACTATAATTGAACACAAGTTTGTTGTGGAAAGATCAAGTATGAATTCCTATTAATTTATTACTGTCTTTTATAAATAAAGTTTATTTTTTATATTGCCATACATTTTTTAAACACATTTTTTTTATAATAACAGTAAATATGTAATTTATAATAATGTGCCTAAGAACACCTAAATTTACTTGCATAAATACACAGCTGATTTAACCTATACATTTTTGAATATGATATTTTAATCAATCAAAAGATATAGCATGACTTGATTGTATAAAATATCTTAAGTATTGTGTATAATCGATCCTAACGTTATGCCGCAATGAAGCAAAATGTGTGAACTGTTCATGAGAGTAAATGTTTATTTTATAATTACAATTTAAATAACATGTGAAGATGGTATGTGCAAATACAAAATGATAAGACATTTTGTTTTTTATCCGTGCTACAGAAGTGGCAACAAAGCTTAAACATTTACATTTTACATATTAGTAAAGCAAGCTAAAATCAGTGTTATTGAGATCAAAATGTTGCTGAAAAGTAGGTAGGCCTGTATCTTTATTTATATGATAAATATATTATAATGGCAAGACGCTTTAATAATTTTCTAAATTCTGTGACATGAAAGTATTTCGTATTTTATACCACGCAGAGATGAAGTTTTGTTTAGTTCTCTAGACTCTAGACCATCTGCTGTACACGTTTGTCTAGACAACGAGAGAAATATAGAGGGACCAGTTTTTGTAATAATTAAACGTACATTTACTGTTGTCAGACTGCGCAGGCGTAACATGCTTTCCTTTAAATTCACTCTGAACTATATTTAATTATATTCAGAATAGTTTTGTCAATGTACGGTAGAAACATTAGATCATACAATTTTAAGCTGAGGAAGTAGTTATACAATGACTGTACAATTAGTATGTAATAGATCCTTATGTTTATCTGTTCGTAATAGGATGAACATAGTGTTGGGTTTCTATTGGAATATGCTAGACTGCTTATAGTTAGTTGAGGACGTTTTGTTGTTGAATTAATGTAGCTCTGTGATGGCGGTTGAATAGTTGATCTCTTTTAGACAGTTTTCATTAATTCCATTTTCTCGTGAAAATCCTTGAAGAGATGGGTCAACACCATAAAAAACGGAACAATACTGACGATATCCAACCTAGTAGTAATCCAAATAAAAAACAAATTCACAAAAGACAATTGACCTATACCACTTAAAATATATTTTTTCACAAGTGTCCTAACTGAGTAAAGACCAAACAAAACCCACAGCCCGTACTCCATTTAAATACTAATTCCTTCCCCCTCGTCCTTATCATTGAAGAAAAACATTTCTCCACAATACGTCTAGGTATAGAAAACGATCGTCAGGAGTTTAGTGTGTGGTTGTTGTTTATAGATTTTGATGTTACACCTTATAGCACGACAGTGGGTTTTCTGGGTATATTTCTATTCTCTGTGTCCAAGCATGTGCCAAGTGTGAATGTCCCAATAATCTATAGGAGTGTGCTTGGGCCTGATATCTGGAATTTTACCTTTTGTTTCGTGTGTATTCAAATTAAACAATGTAGATTGGCAGTTTGTATTCCTATTTCTACTATTACCAATTCATTACATTAAATATGAGAATATTATCACTAACACAAAGCACGGAGAAATAGATCTTTTACTTGCTTTTAATCCTTTATTTAAGGCAATACTTACTTCCTCAATTTTGTTAACGTAAAATGTAACCTATTAAATGATAATATTTAATAAAGCAATCAAAGTGCATTATTGACACCACAGGCGAGTATCCTATCTTCTCAAGTAACCTTATCCTATGTGTGTTCGGGCTTATAGGTGCTTAAACTGGACGAATTTTATTAATGCATTTTGTCGTAAATGTGTAAACAGGTACAAAAGAGCGTGATAAATATTTTGAGTGGATGAAAATTATCTGATTGTGCAACAGCCATTGTAGTTTGAACAATTTCATAAATAGTTAACTAAATACGTCATCCCCTGTGATGCATGTTTACTTCTTTACCTTCTAGACAGGTTCATCAAACTTGTTTAGTTTAACAATTGTAAACAACTATTAATTACAAAGTGATACTATTAACGCCATTTAATACCGTTTGTTCTATATTTTAATACCAATTTATTCTACATAATATTACTATTAGGCTATGTTGTGTTATGTTTAATACAATAATTAATAACTGCATGTGTTTCGCCAGTTATGTTTTATTTATAAAATGATATATTTCTTTAAGTAAATACAAATTAAAATGAGTAGGCTACTTATATGTTTTGTACTTACTCTATTCCTCTCACAAATATTAATGTAAAAAATGAATGTCCAAATCTCAACTGTCTTTAGTTAATTATTTTACTTTTACTTCTTTTTAAAAATCAGTAAACTTATTAACATTATATTCATTATAAATAATTTCATTAAGCTTTATTGACTTGTTAACAACGTATGTGTGTTAATAATAAAACGTCGGTAGATTGATTAACGGCAAATGTAAAGTTGATCTGACAAAGTTAATTACCATAATGAATCTGATTTAACACAAGTGAAGAAATAATTAAATTCATTTTAAATTACAAAAATTGAAGAATAAAATAATACTATTCGCTATACATTCAATGCAATACCAGCATATTACGTAGATAAAATATTGAACAAATTACACCCTGGATGTAAATTTTTTTTAAACAGTTTTATTTGAAGGATTAGTTTTACGATTCCAAGTAATGATATGTTTCAGAGACTTTTCATTCAACAGAATGTAATACTTAAATTTAAATCAGGTTTGTACGTATTGTATATGAATAGGTATTAACACTAAAGGAAATGAAAGAACGTTGAAGATTATCACTTGGAAATTTATGATACGTCTTTCAGGAAGACATACTGTAGATCTTCATTGGACGTGGGCGGACTCGTCTTTAGAAGATTAGAAACTAGGCTGAGACATTTGAATGAATACAGAGAATGTAAACTTAATAAAACCGAGATGATGTCATAAATAAACTTTTTATTTCTTATTCAAATTCTGTTGTAACTCGAGAAATACCTGATTTATAATATCATTTGTATTTGTTGGGTTGTATTAACTTTTAAATAACAATAAACACGGAATGTAGGCCTACTCGTGAAAAAATTTCGATTTTAATAAACCTAAAACCTAAATAAAAACTAAAATCCTGTTATGTACTGTATAACTAGGTCGTAATGACCACGGAAATATAATATGTATAAGTAAAAAGCAACGCAAGTTACTCAGATAAACGTCAAATGGCATCTTTTACAGAATGTTTTTCAAAGTTTTCTCAGAGTTTATAATTTCCAGCAACCTATAGTTTAAAACTATCAGCTGCGATAATAATGACAGCCAAATCAGTGTTATTCTAAGTCCCCCCCTCTCTGCCGATAAAGTTGAACACTTTAAAACATTATTATTGATGAAACTAACAGTTTTATATTTTTCTGCAACTCAAAGTACAAGTTCAGTATGTTGAATGCTAAGAATATTTGTTTTGATTATTTATAAAATTATAGCGGAAAAGGGAAGTGTACTATGTCTATATGTAGGCTACTTTTTCATTATTTTGATAGTAGAAATACTACATTACAATATGGAAACATCATATAAACTTCTTCAGAATAGTCTACGCTGCAATGAAATAGCACGATCCAATAGAACGGCAATTTCATGTAATGTCAAAGTCTAAAACAATAAACAAACACGTATATTATGACTTTAATTTATGCATGTTTAAGTTTGGTGTCAAGACGTAATTTTACAAAACAAAGTCTTATACTGTAGAAAATATTGAATGTAATCGAGGGCAAAATGAACGTCTAACTAGCTGAGATATAAAAAGGTTGTAAAAACTGGTTATTTGCACCCTGGTTTTAATTAGGCTAGGTTGTGTGTAAGACATTTCATAACAGTTTATTTTCTCTTGTTATACACGGCTTACCGGTAGTTAATTGCGTAATCCACAGACCGTTATGAAAGTGCACGTATAGGTGATAAACGTATTTAAACTTGTATACGAGCTTTATTAAAAGTCGTGGTGCTTTTTTTATTGAAACGTATGTGAAGTTTACATTTAAAATAAATTGATGAATTATAAAATTGATTATGAGATCTTTAGAGGTAAGAATATAATTACAGGAAGGCCAATTTGTTCACTTCGGTTTAATGGTATTGAACGTAACATCTGAACATCAGATTTTTGAGAACAGCATTCAGATCCACACATCCATTTACTCACACTCATTAAACATATACATAGTGCCTCAAAATGATAAAATCAAATAAGGTGAACATATATCTTTCATTAATGATCCGCCAAATTTAGTCGCGATAATTTTATCTCGTCGAGCTAGGCACTTCTGCTAAGGTGGTCTAAATTTCGTGAATCGTTCATAAGAGTCATTAGAACATTTAGTAATGCAAGAAGATGACGTTGAGCAATTAATTGAAGCTAATATCATAATGGCTCAGCTTGGCTGGTAGCCTCAGACAATTCGCACGGCAAAGAAACATCCTGCTAAATCTGTTTTAAAAAGCCGGTCATATGAGTAAACTAATGAATTATTTAGTATAGCAAATCTAATATTTTTCGATTGCATCTGACTTGCAACCGCAGAACGTTTTTGATTGGCTCTTTTAAATCGAACCCTCTAAAAGTTTATGCCAGACTAATAAAGACGGGGGAGTAGCGTATTGTGCAAGAAAGCAATCTCTAATCTACGCAACTGTGTTTGAGATTTTAACCACTGACCCACTATGCTTCCCAGACGTTTCTACTACCCTTTACTGTGGACACACTTAACCCTGAAATTTTTTTCACAGAAAGGCTTAGTATTTGGTAAATGTGTTGTGGATGTTTTTTGTTTTTTTTTTTTTAATGTCTTCACAATTTACGTCAATATTAGCCATAAAGCACAATTTCAATAAATTATCATAATGATTGACGATACCATATATTGAAAAAGTATAAAATCCACATTCATGTGTTAAACTTTGTTAATTTAAACTTATATACTATATTCTAAAGAGGAAGAGTTAGTTTTGCTACCATTTTTTTCAAAAAGAGATTGAGCAGTGATTGAGGGGAAAGTAAAACAGTCTTGCAAGATATCTGCCATTTAGTAGAATTCGGGTTCGACATTTTAGTCTGAGAGAAAAATTTATAAACTGAGAATTAACAAATGGTTTTGTGATCCGTGTGGTAAATGTTATAATTCTTTGCTTTATCGTGAACATCTAGTTTTAGTTTTCCTAACCAAAGTTTACAATATAATAATTAAGTCAATAATCATTTAGTATTCATAACAAACCCATGGTTCAAATCTTACCTGTAGTGCTATATTGTACAGTGAGTGAACTTGTTATAAACAAAACGCGGGAGATCTAACCTCTCCCCCAAGTGATGTCAAGAGGTATACAATGCTGACTGCCGCTAGGAGTACAGCGGGTCCCCAAGAAGGGATAGACCATCTCTTTCTGTTACCTGAACGAGTGCTTAGTATGGACTCTGTACAGTTACGTCAGGATCTAGCAGGACTCGACTTTAGTGTTCATCTTCTGCAGGATGGTCCTCAAGGAAACGTCTGGCTATGTAAGTGTCTGCTAGTTTTATATAACTGCTGTAAATATGTGCATACATTCTGTGATCACGATTAGTTAAGCCCAAGGTTGAGGGCATCATTCACCGCCATCAGCCGTGCTCAAAATATTACATCTGAATTCAGAATGATTTTAAAAGTCGTATTTACTGAAATAAAATAGATCGCAAATAATGTACATGGATATACGTACTAATTTTATTATTTTTTATCTCCATGTATCCGATGATCTCAGCTTGCAAGTCTGTGTGCATTACTGTTGAATGCACTGTACACTCAGTGAACGAAGACAACCTTTAGGAGACAGTATTTGAGCTATTTAATTAGCAAGACGCTTGAACTCGATTAGAATATCGCTTGTAAGCTTTTATTTTTATTTTTATTTTGATGCGGTTTAATTTTATCCATGTGAATACAAAAGTAAATTTTCCAGAAAACGCCAATGCATAATCTGTAGATAAACAAAAGTCACCCCGTCGATTTTCTGTTTTCAAGTAGGCCCTAAATCAATTTAAAGTCTGTTTTTAAGCGGATATATTTTAGAAAAATTATTACCTATTTTACTAATTTTCCTACACAAATTATAGTTTAGATGTTCATAAACGACTTCCCGCCAACTACAAAATTTTTTTTTCATTAAACATCTGTGAGATGTTTGTAGAATTGTTGTTAATTGTATGGAACTGTTATTGCGCACCCTACATTTGCAAAAAATATCAGGGATTTGCAAAATTTATCTGGTGTAACCTAACGAGGAGTGTATCATTCTTTCAATATCAGCAGTAAGTGTTATACAAGATTGCCTTTATTTGGGCTGGTTAGAATTACAGTGGTGTAAGACAAGAACTTGCACAATTTGACTTTAGCCACAATTCATATTCCTTATTTAGTGTGATAATGGAAGGCAATAGCTCAATAATTGGCCGCTAAGAGTATGACCAAATTTGTCAACAACTAAACAGCTGACTAGTTGAGAACGACAGTGGTGTAAGTCAGTTGCTAGGGCAACTAATAATTGGAGTGACCCTTATGTGAGACCTAAGGTGGGGAGTGTAAATGAGCACCGATCATGATCCCCAGAACACGGTTTGGGGTGTAATTAGAAATGTTAATTATATATGTACGTGTTTGCACTCTAATCGGTCGCAGTTAAGTCCTATTCGTTCCAAATTTGGTACACACGTTTGTTGTCTAAGTCGCTCAAACGAGTTCGTTAGCTAAAAAATCCAACAACCGGAAGTACGTTTTTCGACCTATTTTTGAGGGTTTTGTACTATGATGAAACTTGTTTAAGATTTTCTCTAAAAAAATAAATGTAGGATATTATTCTGCACATTGTGTTTTTTTACACGATCTTATAGCTAGATCGCTTGGTTCCCCAAAATCGATTAAAACGTAAAATATCATTCAATCCCGGTACCCGGTTCAAATCAAGGTAGAGGCACCTTCTGATCCGAGGCCGATGGGTGAGTTTGTACGCTGCGAGCGAAGCGAAACAATCGTTAGCCCTAGGCCGTAAGGTCGAATGAAGTAGTAGGCTTAGGTGCAAACAAATTCTACTAATATATTTCGTACACACAGACCGCTATTCAGCGCCTTCGTGCGTAAACCAATTTCCCAAATTGTTGTTTGAAACTCTAAAACAAATATATTTTATTTTTGAAATTCGCTTAACGTACGTCAGCGGTTCAACTGCCTAATCAAATTATTTAATACTTAATAGTTAGTGGGCATTCAACTTATTTAATTACAGTCTAAGATATATTTGTTATTTTTGTTGCAGTTTTTCTGTTTTGTTTAAAAATTTGAATCAGCTGATTATTTTAACATTCAGGGATCGTTTGTATTTAGGCCTGCATACCTGGGAATCTGTGTATTTATTTATTAAATTTCTCGTACACTCAGAGAAAATATTTCAAACGACAAAGCATCCACCTTGAGCTTATGATGAATTTTGACGTTTTAGTTCTCCCCAAGGCTGATTTTGTAACTGTCCATATGTGAGAGAACTCGATAACTCACAAATACAACGGACTATTTGGATAAAATTGGGCATATGTAGTGTAGGTAAACTAATCATATTATCTCTAAGATACTTATGTTTACTATCCCTCTCCACCCCCTGTCCTGTTTTAGTGTACGGTTTCATTACCTATTTTAAATAATGATAACGAAATATTAAACATGCATGTTAGTTTCAAGAGAGATTGATCAATTTCTTTTCTTCTTGATGCTGATATGACTTCAGGTAGGCCACTTAACGTGGATACTATTTTAGCTAAAACGTGATTGATTACAGTGTTTTATTTGTGCATTCGTCGACGACATCGATCACATTTTTCTTTACCTAGAGTCATTTTTGTAAACACTTCGAGTGTTAAAGACAGTAAACATTACATTGGCCTTTCAAATTTGGCCTAATCGGAAAATTGTACATGTAATATAAATTGGTTTTGTAGAAATGTATCTTGTTTGAAAATAATGTAGTGATGAATTATTTAAAACATCTGTTTAATGTTCCCTCATATTTTGTAATAAGATTGTGCTTAATTAGGTATTGTACGTAATTGTAGCGGCAACAGTAGGTTGTTAACAGCTCAGGACATTTATTGTTCGTAACACTTTGTAGAAACTCATCCATTACCTTTATGGGTAACACATAAAGTTACAGTCTCGGTTGCACAATGCAGAAACAGATAATGCATTTAGTGTTCTTTAGTGAAGCCAAAGTAAGTTCTCACCTTCCCAATGTCACAAGTGTTGCTGTTTAACCACAATATATAAATATACTTAATGCATTAAAATCGTAATTATATCTCTACAGTTGTCATTCAGTTCACCAATGCTTTTGATAGAACCTATTTAAAACAGTCTGTTCACGTTTCCGAATTAAAATAAATGTAACAAATACTCTCCCTCATGAATTGCAAACTGGTAGTTTATGTACTAAATCTTGGAGCAAACCGCATTAGCACATAATGCAGCTATAAAGCTTGTATAATTTCTTGTTTTATTGTAATTTGTTGGTCGAGTACCTACTTCTTGTTCTTTTTCCGTCCTAGTTTTATGAGAAAGTTTATACCTTACCAGAAAGTCAACCCTTACCAGTGTTTGGTTGGATTTCTATTGATGACATCAGTCACATGGTGTGCAAAGATGTACTTCCAAGCACCATTAGATGTGAGGTGGTATACTTTTCACACTAAAGTAGCGATCAAGAAACGAAAATGCATCTTTTATCAGATTTGTATTACTGTTAGTGTCCTAAGCGTCGCATGAAAGCACATAACAACATAATATCATGTCGAACCATTGATTGAGCTGAGCTCATATTATTTGTTAAGTAGAAATCTGGCACAGAGTTAAATTATGTATAAACTTAGTTCGCACATCATTTGTTATTAAAATATCTTAAGAGTATCACACGAACTTCTTCCTACAGATAGTGTAAACATAAAGTTTTAAAAGTTAATGGACGAAGTGATTACATAGTAGACACAATGGTGTAGTGATAGCTTTAAGTCAAATTGCCGTGATTAAACAAATGCTAACACTCCATAGTTATAACTACTCCAAGTATAGTGTTACGCGGGAAAACTGGAGATACTATTATGGCTAGATACAACTCCAGCGTAGAGAGAAAATTGAATTACAAAAGTAAAGAAAAACAAACGAACTAATGAACTTTTATTCGATTTTCCACATTATGTAAACTTATAACTTATGTAAGTCTTTACCCCTTCCGTTCCTTGTTAAAAATTTAAATTGAAACAAAATTAATTTCAAAAACAAAACAAAAATATGAAAAATAGAAAAAAATAAGAAAAATAAAACAACCAATAACCAGCAGCTCTCACAGAAACACAGTCATTAACACAATCTAATACATAGCCTACTCACACTGACACAAATATACAAAAACAGACATGTACTTACAGTTTTTTACAGCAATAATAACAAATACAAACAAAATAAACGGTATCAGGAAACTGACACATACTTTCTTCCTCATTATAGGAACTTAATTTTTTATTTTTAAGAGTAATTTTCCCATAAAAATCCATAAAATAACGGAAATACCAAGTTTTCTCAAAAACGGCTCGAACGATTTTGATTAAAAATTTATAGTTCATAGTAGGCCTACTTTAGGTCCCTAATAAACTATAAAATTTTAATCAAAATCGTTAGAGCCGTTTTTGAGAAAAGTTGATTTTTCCGTTATTTTAAGGGTTTTTATGGGGAAATTACCCTTAAAAATAAAAAAACGCCTGGAGATACCGTGAATTAGTACCTCCATACCAAATTTCATCAAAATCGGACGACTGGTTTAGGCTCTAGGTCTGATAACATCCACACAGACACACACACAGACATCACTCCGAAAACCACTTTTTTGGGTTCAGGGGGACCCAAAACGGATATTTCCACCAAAAACTCAAACTCGAAAATTTTGACGAATACAATACTTTCTCCATATACTATGGTATAGGGGGAGAAAGTAAAAAGTGACCATATAGTCATGTGTAAAATTTGACCTTTATTCAATTAATACAAAAATATTGACTATTTTAAACAATATCTTGAATTATGCCGTTTATAAATTTTAAAATGAAGTCTAACATAGCGTTCCGCTTTTGTTCTCCTCAAACTTTGTTATCGTTTGTATTTATCTCCAGCCCAACGTCACTTTCAGCGAACTCATCTTCTTCTCCCGTCTTCACAATTTAATTTATCTTTAAAATATTTTGCGACATTATGCAGCTAACACAATTTATGCTTTCGATTAAATCGATGCTCCTTATGGTTTTGTGATGTCTCGAAGAGCGTGATTAGCAATGGAGCTGTACCACAGCCGGAGTCACCAAGCAAACAAGCAGAGCCATCATAATGCGATATAACGATCCTTACTGTACTCCGGATTCTGGCATCGTGCACTGAACGAAGCCACTCGTTGCAAATGCTTATGAACTTTTCTTCATGTTGTCTGAACATTGATACTGGCATAACCTTTACGGTTATCATACTCATCGCCAAACATTGATGGTTTTGAAATTTTAATGTGGGTGCAGTCTAATGCACCCACAACAGTTGGTAAATTAAAGCGTATTTTCCACTTGACCTTTGAACTATTTATTTCTTGAATTGTACTGGGAAATTGAATTCCAGTAAAATACAATCCATTACGTAATTTATATTTTTGCATCCTGATAATCGGTCCTCTCCAATGTTCTCTGCTACTCCATTCTGGAATCCTGAGCCAGCAGTATAACGCAACAATATTTCTATTCGTTGTCTTGGAGATAGTGCTTTTCCTATAGATTCTTCACTAGATTGCAGAAATTCTGATGTTAAAAATCTATATTAACATCCTCGAAATGCATCAGCTGCTTATAGTTACTCAACACTTTTTTTCTCTCTTACAAGCAAAATCATCGCCATCGTGAAGCTGACTAACATAAATGGAGTTTGTACTTCTTAGCAGTCCAAAGTTTTGGAATTATAACTAAAGGTAATTAGATAAACTTCTCTTTTTATCACATCAAAAGTGAAGTTATAAACTACATAACCTGTCCGGAAAACCCGAGATACAACTATGGAGGTTGTTGTAGCTACCTTTTAATCGCACTAAATGAAATTACAACTCCTAAATACCAGAGTGGTAGCATCAACTATGATTTAATCACTTCACCTATTGGTTTTCAAACAATTATTACGAGCTTGGAATCGAATATCAATCAGTGTTACAGTAGTGAAAGTGCAATTATTCTTTGATGGTCTTGACAAAAAAAAAAACTTTTTCTTGGGAACCACTTTAAAGCCTGCAATTGATGACACACCGATTCTCAGCATACGACTTAACAAATGGAGATATCGCAATACCGGGTAAGTAGTTACTACAAACGTTGTTACACCTGAAATATAGCCTTGAGTCTTTACGACGGTAACAATTAAGCTGGTTTAAAGCGGCAATTATGCGAACTAGCTGCAAAGTAGTAGAGGATGAAGATAAAGGCGAGATCAGCTGATAGTGTTCAAGGTCTGTTACTTTATTGCACAGCTGATATGGTTTTGTTTTGCATGTATACGATTTTACAAGAAGCTGTATTGTGTTTCGGAATGCGATTGGTTCCTTCTTTGTATGCAAATTTAGAATAGCTAAATATATTTTTACAAAATGGGTAATATTAGTGTTATATGCAGTGTTGAGAAAGACATTAAAATGAGAACTGCGTACTACTGTATACGTTTAACGAGACATATAGAATAAAATGGCTTAAATAAATGATATCTTTATATATAATACGTGAAGCCATTTTTTGTAAACACAACTCCTCCCTTATTTCTGGACCAATTTTAATGTTTGAGGTTTCAAAAAATTCGTCTCATTTCGTAGTTTTGCAATAAGGTTTTAGATGTCAAAAATTCTTATCCTTAATGGCGTGAGCTAATCTCAAAGGTCGGGTTTTCCCCATAAGATTAACATGGAAAATATTTAAAAACCATTTCTATACAAAACAGCTGTTTATAATAAGAAACAAACTAATCCAGCTGATTCGTGGATGTAAATAACGATGATTACAGTATTCAGAAGGTTATAAAACATTTTAATACAAAACAGCTGTTTATAATAAGAAACTAACTAATACATCTGCTTTGTGGAAGTAAATATTTATTTTTATAAGGGAGGAAATTAATTATTTATTCAAATTATAAAATTTACGTACTAATTTGTTTTGAACATTTAACATTATTTACCATCTTAGTTTTGAGGTTATTATTTATAACTTTTTTGTTAGGTTTTTGATTAAGTGTAGACCTGAGCCTTACTGGTTCTTTTAACCTTTATTATTACTGCTGTTATAAAATATATGAAATAATTTGATTTGAACATTTAACATTATTTACCACCTTAGTTTTGAGGTTATTATTAATCCTACACTTTTATTATAAATAAAACATAACATATGTTTTTAGAAGGTCGCACCGGGGGTTGGCGTGCGGAGCACGCAGGGGTCTCCCCTAGTAAAGTATTAATAGTTGTGAAAAGAAACTCCTTCTTTCGAGTAGCCTGTCAAAGGTAAATTTCTTATGAATGGATAAATGTATCACACTGAAATTTGACATAGTTATAACGCAATCCAACCAGTATTACAGTAATTAGAACTCGACAAGTATGTTACTATTTTATACATTTATGAGGCCAAAGTTTAATAGGGCCAAAGTAATGTAAGGCTATCAAAACTATTTTTAAATTTTTAAAGAAAGAGGTAGAACGTAGAAACGAAGTTTTTATTATAATTTTAATAACTTAGAACAGTTATTTTAGAACTGAATACTTTCAAGACAACAGATGGTTCAGAACCCTTGACGCGCTATTTCAACTCGAATTTTTTTTTGATTATTTTCAATATATTAAGTGTCGTAGTTATTGTTATAAATTACTTCGCAAGTGTCGTTTGGTACACAAACATTGAAAATAAACACAATGACGGGAAGAGAAAAATATAATATCTTTAATCACAGGAAAAGTGTAATCAATTATTACTTACAAATGTCATGACGTAAGACGCGATTTTAACTATAGTGACGTAGTATTGCGTATTTCCGTAAGCATTTTTTCTATCCACAATAAACACTTGAGAGCTGACAAGATTTGGTACATCCAAACACAGGTCTTTAAATTTGGTCGTTTATTTTATTTGTTTTTTCTGTTTATTGTTGTACTGACATTGTCAGATTCTTACTCTGTGCAATACAAGACGGGAGCAATAATATTTCTGCAGCTTTTTTTTTAATAATTTGTGTTATGTGTGTTTTTTCTGAAAGTTATATTCCAACATTCGTCAAGAGCTTTCGGTTAATGTGTAGACCACAATTATTGCCTCATAAATAAAAGTACCTGGTCCAAATAATTATATTTAGTGATGAATCAAATCTAATGGAAAAGAATGTGGGGTTTCTAGGTAACTCAATATAAAACTCTTTCGATTAAGTCACTTAGCCTCCCACCAAAACGTGTCTGACATAGTGTTAAAGACCTGGCTTAACATGTGTGATGCAATAGGAGTGGTCAAAACTTGTTCCAGACGGTCAAAAGTAGTAGAACACTCGATTAGCTGAAGCTGGTCTTCTGTGCGTGTATCTTTAGTTGCAATATCTCATTTTATTGCATTGTATTATAATTTGCTGGCATTCTCACGCACAGTCATTTCGTTTCTGCCAACACAATTGCGTATTTGTTAATAGTTTAATAATTATACAATTACGTTTTGTAATATACATTCTTTACTATTTTAATCTTGAGGTTTATGCATATTTAGCATGCAATACCGTTTGCACGCAAAGATCTCGTTGGTATGGGTCTTGCACCAAAACTTGTGGAACGTTAAAACGCATACTATTTGTGAAGTTTTATTTACTTATCGAGTACCCCATCAAAACACAATAAGTATTACTTCAGAACTGTTCTGTCAATTTACAACATGACATTACTGATATCAATATGACACAGTATATTGATCACAATGTCCAACACTACTAATCAGGACCAGATTTTATCAATTGAATACGTCATACTTTGTCTAATAAAAACAGGTGTTCCAGTCACTATAGAGAGTCCCTGTACTTTTACCATATTTATTCAGTTATACTAGGTTATAAGATGTGTTAACTGGGCCATGCAAATAAGAATAACACCTTTTTATAATTGAACGCTTTGTATTTTATACACTTTTTCAAGAACTAGTTCATTACTGGCTAAAAATAATGAACACAAAACGAAATCAGATATTATAGTATGTCGCTTCAAACAGAAAAATCATTTAACTGTGTGACTTTTAAAGCAAGAACCTTCCATCTAATTTTGATTATGTCATACTCGAGTTGTTGATGCCATAGCTTAAACATCCGCTTGTTTCCAGCACTTGATATTACATATTTTATTATACAACACAGAGAAAAATATCTTTTCTCCCTTGAGCAATAAGTAACTGCTATGACCAGGGCCATACTACGAGCTTTTTCAATGTTTCTTCGTAGATCAACCTCCACACTTCTCAATATATTACTGATTTCTTTGATATTAATTTAAGCAAGCTTCTATTTTGGAGTTTTCCGTTCCAAAAGCGCTTTTATGTGATTAGATGCAATTAACTGTTTAGGTTTCTGAGCTATTTGTATACTAACAAGCCTACATACTGTATAATTTTATCGTCATATAAATTCTGTATACATAAATGTTGACCGAAATGTATCATACAGTTTCAAATGCAAAAGAATTGTTCAAAGGGTGAAACTGAAACTTTGCCATGCGTCTACTAGAACGGAAGGAGATAGGCAAAATGTTATATAGGTTATGTTTAAAAATATATACATATAGTTACACGTTAAATAATTAAAATCAAAATCATGTTTTAATATTCATGTTAAAATAATTTTAAACAAAATTATCGTAAGTATTTAAAATAAATGTTACTTATTGGCATTTTCTGAAAAGTTTATAAGTCAGAGTTTAGTGGTAAATCGAATCTTGGTACTAGTAAACACTTTTCATATTCGTCAAAACGACACTGTTGTATTATTATTAACAGAAATACAGCAATTTAAAATCTTAACAGTTAAAGTTTAACTAATACAATCAATACCCGACTCTTACCGAGTTATAAATAAGCAATTAGTTCTAAAATTTTCGAGGAAATTATTAACTCGCTAAAATACGTGGTAATATGATTTAAAGAATTAGGCAATGAAACTTCTTTTTCATTTTGTGTTCAGTGATTTTGTTGCCTGGCCAACGATATTTTGAGATTGTGTATTATATTGAACCATTATTATTTCAAGTTTTATAAGTTTTGTCTTACTTTAATACAATCATAAAATCGCTCGCCGCCAACTCGCTTAACAGTGTACTGGACCTTGATAGATTCTCACTTCTGGTAGGCCTAAGGTAAACATAGTAATTTTAAGAAATCAAACCAAAATACATAGACATATGATACGCTGATTTTTTTTTTATCTTTTCGTTTTCATAATTTCTTCTGCTTTGTGTTTATTTTTAGCGGCTACCTACCGAAACTCATAAAAGTCATGGGCATAAAAGACTCATGTTACACGGATGTCAATGCTTAACATATCAGCATGCAAAGTTTCATAAAAATTGGATAAATGGTTTTTAGTTAAATTATAATAAACAATAAACAAACTTACAAAGTGTTTCTATTTATACTATTAAATTCATGGAAGCAGAGTTTCTAGGATGCTCTTCCAGTTTGCTGCAGTTGAACTTCAACACAGTTTTGTTTCTTAAAGTATAATTAGTGTGATTGGCGTAATCTTGAACCGGATCGTCTCTATTCGATTTATCGTGAGGTATAATTTATATTCTAATGTGTAGATAATTATTACAATGTCCGGCTAATTTTGCCCACGTAAGGCGTCCATACATCGGAAGCCGTTTGGTGAGTCATGTCCTATCTATAAATTAATAATTACGTCTAAATTATTAAGTTTAAGGTGGACGGAGTTTAGCCACCTTTTAAGTTTATATTATCATCCAGTCTAGTGAATCTGATAAAATAGTTCTGTACGTACTATGTCAGATTTGGTAAATTGTTAGTGATAATGACGGGTAAACTAATTATATTAACCTTTCACTTAGCGTTTTATATTGTGTTAATCTATGTGTATTGTTTGAACAGAAATTCCGATGCTACGAGTATTAACGAAGTTAAATCTATTAACAATGTTTTACAGCATTTAATGTATGTTTTAGAACACCATTTTGTCACATATTTTTACAAAAAGTTGTTGCAATACCCTTCCATCTTCTTTTAACTTGAGTAGGTTTTTATGATTACAGTATTAAATCGCATCTATTCCCTTATTCGCCTGTCAAATAGACTTCCTTTCACTAACCAGTGCTTGTTGTATTGCTAATGTAACACCGATTTAATGTAAAAAGTACGTACACACGATAAATATTAGTGTTTTATTCCCATTGACAAAGCGTGTTTGGATCCTTTATGAGAACTACGTCAACAAATGCCCTTCTTTAATAAAAAAAAGGTAACTAAATACATGATAGATATTCTACCTTTTGTTGATTTTTTTATTGAGAGTATGCTTATAGTATTTGTAATTAGTTTTTTTTTAAATGTGGTTGTTCTATATTAGCATAATATATTTGATCGAACTCCTAAACTTTTAATTTTAAGTTTATCTACGTTGTGCAATTACTGTAGCCTACTTATGTTTTTATGATGGTAATCAAGAACTATTGAGCACACACGTCGCATTGGTCATAAACGTTTATGGAGATAGTTAATGACAACTGGGAGTGAAACATGCGCACTGTATGACACACGGTTCAAATATGTGCGAGTCTAGCTTTGTATCATCACATTGATAAGAAAATGCTTTAGTCTATCGTGTAGATTTTAGAGATCTCATTTAAAAATCATTTGCGTGTTTGAAGAGGCGTTTAATGTGTTGATAAGAAATATGTGCTTGGTACACTATGATCTATACAAAATGCACGTTAATATGCATCCTGGAAAGTTATGACGCGAGACAAATGATGAAATTCATTAGCGGTTATATTCTCATCAAGTAATTTCATATTTTATGTACGTCATCTGTTCCTACATACTTTCCTCATATGACTTAAGAAGTATATTAAAATGAGTTCGCATTAAGGCAGTTTAATTAATTAATAACTAGGGGCTCTGCCCCTGGACGCTCCGTGTCCCAACCCCGGCTCGGCCTTCGGCCTCAGATGGCTGCTTCGCTTCGCTCGCAGGTGGAAAATTCGATAAAGAATCTCGTTAATCTTTGGCTCGTTTGTACATAGGTGACCGAGCATAAATCAGCTGTTTTATTTGGCAGCTGACTCAAACTCATTAAACATTATCTCCATAAGATTAACATGGGAAATTTGAAGGATTGTATACCGGAGCTCCTTCTCGGGTGAATAGCGGCTGAACGGATGATAATATATAAGACTTGACATATCTGTGAATGATTATGTTCAGTTTTTGATCCAAATTAGCTGTTTTATATATAATAGGTTTGTAACAACCAATGTTTGAATTGAATTAAAATATAGTTAGCATTTTTCGTTGATTTTTGTTTGTGTTTGTTTTTAGTTTGTCAATGTAACCTCAAAAAGGTAATACTCTTCAAATTTTCTAAGTAATGTTGCTATGGTAATGACAGTAAACAAACATGATGTGTTGCTAAGTTTTTTATACGAACAGCTGTTTTTGTGCCCCTGATAAAATCAATAAAAATCTTTCTTCCATAAGATTAACATTGAAACTTTGAGGGCCACTGGGGTGTAGCCCTAATGTCCTAGGACTTCGGTAAATGGCCTAAAACCTTCCCAGGGTTAACCTGTGTTACTATGCAAAATTTCAAAGCAATCGGATGGACGGTATACGAACGCAAAGTGGACAAAGAACAAAAAAAAACCCCCATAAGGAATACACAGCAGAAATTTGCATTTGATTATAACGTTTGTAAGGCGAAAGATACATGATTTGTAATGCTTGATGACATATCTGTGAATGATTACCTGCAATTTAAAAAAAAAACAAAATAAGGAAATCGGCCGGATAGAATGGCCGTACTGACTGCCACAAGTTTTCATAAATTCTTTTAATATATAGATGAATGTGATGACTCGCTCGTTACTATGGATTGCATCTATACTCATGCTGGACATGCTAAATGCTACTTTGTTCTTGAATCTATAAAATAATTGTTGACTATTATAATGTAGTAGTGAATTAGTATTATATTTTTTTCTTGGTTGTGCTGTTTTTCAATAAAATCACAATAATCTACATTAAACAATATCGATCATCATAAACTAAAACATTTACTCAACTGTATACGCGCCATATCCTAAATAAAGATCACTTCATAACTTCAATTTTTAATGAACTAGTTCCTCTTAGGTTCGTAGTTGGTATTCGCGTTGGATTTTCCGTTTGCTATTCGACTGCGCGTCCTTCTTGAGTCATAAAGTCAGAATGTTGAAGACCTATAAACAAATCTCTTTATGCTCTTAGTAAAACTAGCCTTATTAAAACAAAGAACACATTAATCTACATTCATCCTGGACCTTCGCTTATCCAATTAGTTTCTATATTACCTTCTGGTTTCAAGTCATTTAATTGTCCTTCGTTTCTCTCTCGCCTGGTCTCCCTTTCATAGCTACAACCTAAACTTAATTTTGTTTTTCCATAGGCAAACCATTATGGTTATACTTTTTTTTTACATTGTTGACACATTGACCGGATTTTAGTTTTTTTTTTCACATGGCCAATACATTTTAATATTTCCCCCCATAGGTTCAAGAAAATGTATCAGAAAATAGAATATCGATTCTACTTTATTACTTTAATCTTCTCACCTAGACCTATTCTGACATCCTTTTTAATACAGTTTATTATAATCTAACTCAATTAAGTTTATGTAGCTCTTACCTCAATAAACATCTTCGTATTCTTAGAATTTTTATCTGCAATGTTTTTTTTTTAGGATAATACTCTCAAACATTTATAGTATTCTACTTGCGGAACAAAATTCTAAGACAACTAGAATTATATAATTTGTTGAAACAATTTTCTAGTTCAGCAGTAAAGTCATCCTTATTACTACGAGACGTCCAGCACAAAGCTTTTTGTATTGTCCTTCTTCGTAATTAGATTGAACTTACTTGGCTGTGCTAAGCAGCTGTCGCACTTGAACATTCGACGTATCCCAGGAATTCGTGATGCGGCTTAATTTAAACATCTTTGGACAAAGAGTGGTGCCAAAGTAACGAGATGTAACTTCGTTATTAGTCAAGGTCTATTTCCATTGTCCCCCGTTTTGCAGAAATGTGTAGTTATTTTTAGATGTGGCGTTAAATTTCAATTTAACTTATAAATGTACAATCTATAATGTACACTTTTCGATTACCTCTGATGGAAATAATTTTAAAATCTGCATGACTGGTCCTACGCTTGTGGCATTTGTTATTTTTCAATGTAAAAGAGTTTCAACTAAAGATTCACATGTATTTTGGAAACTGCTCGTAGTGCGTAATAGGCCTTGATGTAGTAGAGAAAGATTAAAAGTGAACAAAATAAAACGAATCTTTGTTCGGACACAACTCTCGTATGGTAATAAGTTTTACTATGATTGCATGTTTAGAATAGAATCAAACAAATTATCGCTGGCTTTATTACGCCTTCTGTCCACATTTTTCGAGGTTATAATATTTAAAAATATTGGTCTGTTATTTTGCTATTGCGAGATTCCTTTTCATGTTTGAATATGACACTGTTTTTTTTAAATACATTTCTGAAGATGGTTAAAGTTTTTTCTGTTCTCCTATAAACATGTTTAAGAGATATATCGAAGCTTTAACCAGATCATGTTAAAGGAAAGCCATTCAGTGAGAATCTAAAATTAAATTACAGTAGTACATATTTATTTTGTAATTATTCGAATTGGTTTGAGTTTTGGTTATAATTTTGCTTTGGGTGATAGGCTACATAATTTCTACTCGAATCGCCACTGTAAAACGACTGTTGTTAAATCTATTATAACTATATAAAATAAAACCTTATTGGTTAGATTTCCGTTTGTCTTTAATGTCACTGAAGGTCCTTTTTGATTTCATGAAATTTGGAATAGTCATAGAACTTGCTGACTGACCTAGTCGGAGATACTAAAATTAAATTTATTCTTTTGTTATAAGGATTGACAAAAAAGTAGGCAAACATCTTAAAGTCGGAACATTATAGCTTTCGTTCTTGCGAAGCTCCAAAGTAAAATCATATATAAAAGTAGAGAAAGTTATGAATGTTCCTTTTTTCAAGTTTCTCGTCCAAAAAAATTTAAACAGTTTTTGATAAATATCACGTTGGACGCAGATTGAAGGTCTGTTATTTTCACAGTTTTTGAACATGGAAATTCACTCATAACGTTTGCTCCACATATTCCAAGAATCAAACGTGATTTTTATTTAAGAGCTAATGGGTGTTAAACAAACATGTTTCTTACCTATTCGAGTGGGATATTGTTTTTGCGCAGTTTGTGTGTATTATAAATCAGTTATTAGATTTGTTGAATGATATCTAATACGCGCTATTAATAATCTCGCACATAACGGATCTTTTATATGTAATGTAATCTTGCAGAAGCAACTCGCCTATTGTAAGCATTTCATTTTGTCACACCAGCTTAATGAATATTACTCTTATGAAAGCGATCCGTCACGAATGAGTGTTATCTTTCTTCAACTCTGAGAAGCTGCAAAGTGTATTGCTTGTATTTTATCTTATCTCGACACCAGTTTCTTTACGTTGCATAATGCATTGCTCAAGGTCAGACACGGTCAGCTGTTCAACCGTCTAACCTATGACGTCATACTCTCACGTTTCCTTCTATTGTTGACTGACTTTCAGGTCAATGTGGCAGGGTCACATAGGTGACTCACAATTAATTTAGAGAATATGTTTAAAAAAGTTAAAGAATATTTCGTTATAATTTCTTTACATCTTTGTTTTTACATGTTGATTGGTCGTAGAATGAAGCTGGTTTGTTTTATTTAACTGGATTTTTTATAATTTCATGTACAGGGTGCAACAAAATAGTCGTTATAAACGAGCTCCTGAATCAGTTTAGACAACCTACAATTCGTCTTTTTTATAATTTCGCAAATTTAGAATTTCAAAAGAATTAACAAAAGGGCTGAGTACTTATTTCTTTCGCTTATTTGTTAAATGTTTACCTCAAATCAGAACATTGGTTTAAGCTATTAATTAACCGTCAATAGTATATTTGTTTAATTTCATAACATGCTGTATGTAGCCCGTTCTATGTTTGCTGGTTAGTGGTTAATCCTATATTTAATATGTTATAGATAATTTCTGCACTGTAGTTTAAGTAAATAGAAGAGCACATTAATGTTTTTCCTTCTTTACCTGGCATTGACTCGGTTTATAGTTTATGTTTTTAGAAATGTTTACATTTTTTAAACTACAGTATTAAAAGGCTTGCATTTCACGCAATATAAAAAGGAAGTTATTAAACATATAACTTATGTTTCAGTGATTAGGTCGTGATCGTGTTTAATCAGCTGATGTCCAAATCGCCCAGCCCATTTGTCCTTGTGAAGGACAGGAACCTATCTCGTCTGTATAGTCGCGTTCTCAATGGTACAATGTTTATTGTGGTTACCCGTGATGTGT
Source organism: Philaenus spumarius (assembly GCA_018207615.1). Classification (NCBI taxonomy): domain Eukaryota; kingdom Metazoa; phylum Arthropoda; class Insecta; order Hemiptera; family Aphrophoridae; genus Philaenus; species Philaenus spumarius. The sequence goes on along the minus strand of JAGFPH010000402.1, from coordinate 115,881 downwards.
ATTGTGACTGATTGTTTAAATAATGGTGAAGTCATATTGGAGATTTTATGAAATCTGCTAACATATTGGTAGATAATTGTTATAAATATTTAGATTGTGTGAGCATTATGTATTGTGTGTATTGTGTAAATTTGCGTGGACAGCTATACAAATTGAATCGAAATTGTGAGTGGTTGTATTATTTTAAGCTTAATAAATATGCAATAAAAAATACTTGTCCATGAAGTACTGTATTATGCTTTTAAAATAACTCAAACTAAAAAACAAGAAAATGTATTTATGTCCTTTTCATTTCTAGGATTTTATCAGAAGGAAATATACTTCCTTGATTTTTCAAACCTATTTTTCATATTAAGATGACTTTGTTATATGCTACAAATTATATTTTGTTAGATTGTATACGACTTTAATAAATTCACAAAAAATGGCAACAAAATTAAAAATATCCGATAATTTAACTGAACTCTTTAGTTGTTTGTGTTTTGGGGGTTTATTGTAAGACCTATGTCGTACTTGTAAACAAAATTGCTAATTTAATTCTTTTTTGATTTCAGGTAAGTGGCGTTCTTTGTTTTTTGTTATCTGCGTGCTTATTATGGTAATGTACAAACTAATATAACAAGTTAAGTTTATCTCAAACGATTGATACAATATTATTAAGTAGGAGCATAAACTGCAGATATATCGTATGAAAGATGTTTACTTAAAACAGTATCTCTAGGTTTCCTTATCCAAAAACCGTTTGATTAACTGGCATCTATACATGTGGTTTAAAACAGTTTGGGAAACTCCTAGACTATCACACACTCGTTTACTTTCTTTTACCAACCTAAGCCTAGTACTTACTTCACTTTACCCCTAGTTTGAGAATTCGCAAATTGCACTAGTCAGAGGAAAATATCACGCCACACATAATTACGAATTAGGACTGGATGCGTGTCAGGCCGGAGAACGCACAGGAATGTCCAAACAACATTGCAAGTAGGCCGCTGGCTTCGACTTTCCAAACGTTGAGTTCTCGGATGTAATCTAATCTTTAGTCATCAGTAACATATACAGAAGGAGGGATATACTATGTGAAAAAATTGTTTAGTCGGTTTAGTAACTTAGAAATTAAAATCACTCTCTCAAAGACTAGTACAGAGAAATTAGTCAGGTTTTAAAATAAGTTGGAACTTTGTTGCTCCCCACAATATTAAAATATAATTAAACCTTTTTTAAATTCAAACATTTGACTGGTTTTCATTTTTTAAATGTATTATAACTGAAATTACTGTTTTAGTTCTAAGAATACATTTTATGAATCTAGAACCTAGTTAGTTGTCCTTGATGGTTTTACAGACCTGATTTAAATAAATCACATTATTTTTACATGTATCACAATTTCATTGAATTATTTAAACTTGCTTTTTTGTAAAATTACACAATATGTTTAATAATACAATTTGTATTACCGCTTTTGAATTTGTTTATTTACTATATTTCATTATACGAGTAATCTTTTAAAACGAAACATTAAAAATTGGCTTTCAGTTTATGCCTTTTAATAAAGTTTTTCAGTCGAATTATGATAATGAAGCAGGGCTTTGGTAAAGTCGATTTTTTCAAGGTCTATTCGACTGACAATACGTTGTTTTACCCCTTCTATAACCTTCTATTGCTGTTCGTGTCTACGGCAGTTTACATTTGAGAGTAACGATTTTCCACATCCATTGTTTAAATATAATACTAAATACATATGAGACAACCCTGGTATGGATTTACTGCAAAGAACGCAGCTTTGATGGTACTTATTGTTTAAACATTTTGTTTGAATTTGAAAATTTTAAATATTGTTGTCAGACGTAGGCTACTGTCATTGATGACCAGGATTTCCTGGAAAGTAGCTGAGCAAGTGAGTTTCCTTATTATTATTTTTTATAACAAAAGCTGCATTACCACCAGCATTTTGAGTAAATGCTTTAACGGAATTGGTCAAAATGTGTAATCAACGAATGATTAAAGTGGATCCATACAAATCTGATAGTAAATTTTAAAACTAGCTTTTCACTATTTTGAACTTTTCTTGATGAAAGACAAATTTTTAAAAATAATTTTTAGAGTTAGCTGTTTAATTTAATCACAACATTGTCTAGCTTTCAATAATGTTAAGTAATAGTAAACAGTAATTTACAGGTGTTTCAAAAAGCTATGCTCTAACTTCAGAGTCCCATTTTCTACGTCAAAACTAAGAAGAAAGTTAATATATACAAACATACACTTTCAAATTCTCAGTTTTCTATCTGGTCTCCATTGTTTTTTTTTGTTTTTTTTTGTTTTTTTAATAAACAAATGAATATCTTTAATTTAAAATGGCAAAACAGAATTTTACCAGTTTACATTATTCGAAATAATAACTTTAAATTGTGCATTTTACAATAATTACAATTATAATAATAAACAATTACATAATACCAATTTATGATTTCTCTCTTACGCCAAAGTCGGGTTGAGAAAATAATTGTATTATTATTTTCTACACGTTTTTGATAAATGTGAGACCAGTGTTTGTTGTAGTCAGCCTTTTCAACAGTTTACTAATATTCCTGACCCACAAAAACTAACAAGAGACAAAAACAAATATTTTTATTCTTGTATCGAGTGATTGACACCACTGTAGAAAAAATCTAACCAGAAACCACTGAAATAACGCAACCATTACAAACATTCCACAGTTTATAACATTGGAACCGACTCTTTTATTAAAACCAGTGCATTCATCTAGCAAATAAATTAGTAATATCAATTCTTAACGCAGGTAGTTTACTCATTTTCGTAAAAAAGAAATGCTTCCAATGTAATTAAGTATGCTCAGCACGTTTGTAGGAGATCTGGCTGAATTGTTCAGTTATTTCTCATTTGTTTTTCTAATGGCATCAGTTGCATCAATCATTGCATTAAAAATAGTTTTTGTGTCTTGATAAAGATTTGTAAAATAACTGTGAAGTTTTGGAACGGCTTCTAAAATACCCTGAACATGTCAAAATCAATTGAAAAACTATACGTGTTAGAATGTTATTATTATTTAGTGGGTCGAGCAGTACATTCGCCGAACCGGCCTTACATTACGCGTCGCCCCATGTACGGAGTTCGGTACAAGGCTTTAAATCACGCGATGTTCATGCCTACCCGTGCCAATAAATAAGCCTAGTTGAGATGCCGCAGACCGTAACCTCATGTGTACTAATTGTTCCCGTTACTGCGCACACATTACGTTCAGCCTAAATTGTTCTCAATTGAATTCAATTAACCTTTTCACATTATTACCACTGAATTGTCTCTAATTATCTAGTCGTGAAATTTATTACTGTCATAAAGTTGGCTGAACAGTAGTTTTATAGTGATACTTATATTTATTCTAAGGTACGTGTGTTTCTAAAATTTCTAGCAGTATTAGCAGAAATATTAACAAGCAAGCATAGAGCGTGGTAACAAATACGAACTAAATTCTTGAAAGTAGAAACTAAAAACAAAGTAGAACTGAATGTGACGTTTTTCCTGCAAAGGCGGATGTTTTTGACTTTTCTGTACTCTAAAGCAACCGCGTTCAACCAAACTGTGTAGGCTATTTAAATTGGAAGAATATAGGCTACTGTGAATAGAATTATAGTTTACTTTATCTTTTGTCACTCAACGTAAATTATGTCTCTCAAGACTTTCCGTTGTTGTTGACAGATTCGCCGGAACTTAGACCTATAGCCTAAACAAAATGTTTCATGCGATCCTTTTATAAAATCTGTTAACTATTCACAGTGAAAGGTCATTTATATTTATATCCAGGGCCAGGGAACCCACTGTTATGCTTAACATCAGAAAATTATTTAGAACGCTACTTAACAGTTTCCTACAATTTTGTGAATGTTGCTAAGATATGACAAAGTCAACGGTAAAGGGTGGAATTACAGGGTGGTTTCTGGAAAAATCAGGAAGGGAATTTTGGTTAAGGTTAGAGAAAAATAAGATTTCTAAGGAATTATACTCGCAGCCACAAAATTAAACGGGTGATAGAAATGGCGGTGTTGCCACTTCGTGCTGTAGTTATTTATACAAATACACCCGTCAAGTAAAGATTTTTGAAGCGCAAGTTAGTGTGCATTCCTCGAGCTTGTGAATCTGTCTACAGAGCATAGTGAAATAAAATTATACCACTGCCTTCAGAAAATGCTACTGATTCCAATAGTATGACTTTTTTATTTTTATAACGGCAGCAAATAATTAACAAAATTAAAAAACCTAAATTGTAATTTAATTCAAAACCGCCATGTATTGAATTTTTCACCAAGCGAAGATTTTTTTGTCTTTTTGGTCAGGAAGATTTCGTCTGCGGTAAAGTTGTAGAAAATCGTATGAATAAAATTTTTTGTTCGTAACTTTTTTTGAAGTGATAACTTCTATTGGCCCGTTGGGCACTTTCGACTTGGCTATGTTTTCGAAATCTCGCGTCACGCCAGATTTCTCGCGAGATCTTGCATCACGCCAGATTTCCCGCGAGATCTCGCGTCACGCCAGATTTCTCGCGAGATCTTGCATCACGCCAGATTTCCCGCGAGATCTCGCATCACGCCAGATTTCTCGCGAGATCTAGCGTCACGCTTTTGTTTAGACACAAGTCAGATCGTGGAGAGGGAATATTATTAATACATTATTTACATTTATTAGCATAGCAATCAAATTAACACATAAGAATTAGTTAATATAATATAACAGCTGATTTCGCCCATCATCTGTAATTCTTAAACAAAACCCAGCATAGATTATATTTTGGGGTTATGTTTACAACTTCAACCATTAAAAATTCTTGTGATGTTAATTTTCTTATATATTAGTTATACAACTAATGTAGGCTTCTATAACTATAAGTTATATGGGCTTCTACACATTATAAGATTTGCTTTGGGGTTATAAACTGTATATAAAACTAACCTTTGATCATCAATATATTCGTTTATACAATTTTAAAGAAGGATACCTACTGTTTAACTTCGCAAACATTCGTCCATCTTTGTATAACATATTTGATTATTAATTTCTTTAGGCTACTGTAATATTAACAACTTCTAAATCATTTGATCTATCAATATGAAATAAAAGGTAACTAAAAGATAATATTTTTACCATTCTTTAAATATATAATAACGGATATAAATAAACAATTTGAACAAATAGGCCTACAGTTTTATAATCCTTATAATTGTACACATTTACCGAGTTAAAAATCCCCGTAGTCATAGAAGTTATCACTTCCAACGTGTGGTCTTAAGCACACCCAGTTAATTTCTTTTTTGTTATGAGATTCTTAGTTTAGTTGTAAAATGCATAACTGTATGAAACAAAAAGAAAGACACGCGGGCGCTCGGCGAGAACCGTAGCTCGTAACCCTTGTTTAATGTTGTAAGTTGCTATTTTATATTCAAGAGTAAAAAAGGAAATAATTTAAATGTTTATAGACAACATTTCCTTTACATAATATATGATGAAGATACCATTATTTTTTTCGTTTAGCCATAATTCCAGTTATTTTTTTCTTATCTTAATAAATTCCAACAACGTTTTTTAAACTTTTTAGTTAATTCCTGAAGCGAACTAACTCGTACTGTGTGTGAATAAGAAATGTAGGCTACATTTTAATAATAAAAAAGTAATTAAAAATTGTATTTTCGTAACAAAGTATTTTTAAGCCTTTATTCATTTTGTTGTTCAATTGGCACCCCACAGGAAACATGTGCGAGATTGAAGACACCACGGTCGTGAACAACTTTACTTCCCATAATTTTCCTATACCTCGTTTTTACAATGTATTTACAGTATTCTATATTTACATATAATTTACAAAATTTATAAGCGATTCTGTTTGTATACAAAGTACAGTAACCTAAGTCACCTTTCTTTAGTCCTTCCAGTCGACGTCTAATGGGGGTGTGTTGGTCCAATCTCACAATTCCTTCAGAATCGACAGGTATATAATATGTCTGAAGAACATCCTGGCTGATTACATTCACTATCCATATTAAACTACAAAAACACTGGGCATTTGCGATAGCGACAACTCACTGTCAAAGACTGACTGACATAAGACCGTTTGCGAATGTTTCTTTACTTACTTTATTGCTTATGTCGGAGGGTGGGATGGGAAAAGAGCGGATGTAAAAACTTAAACCATATCTTTTGCAAACTTTCACACTTTACTGTTAATGGATGCCTTCCATTTATAATGTGTGTGTATGTGTGTATAGTAAATCTGTGTGTATTATTGTTAATCTGTTTCACTATAAATTAAAGTTTATATTTAATTTAAATAAATTTCTGCTATTTTTTAATTAGTAAGTTTTCTTGAGTTAGTAAAAAATAAACATTTATGTTTATTGTATGAATATTATTCAATACAGGTTTATATAAATATGTGTATGTATGTTTTTAGACCTATCTATATAAAGATTTAGAGAAGTCGCTTATTTTTTGTTCAAGACAGTTTTTAAGTTATTCTACTTTTAGTTTATTTTATTTTATTTTATGCCTGTGGTATTTTTTCTTTATTTAGAGTACATTTTAAACTTTTTCTTTTGTAGGAATGCCCAATATAGGTTTTGCCTAATGGATTCCTATTTATCGCTAAAATATTAAATATCTAACATAATTTTAAATTTATTTGGTACTAATTTTGTGAACATATTGTAAATTATTATTCTCATACAGTTAAAAAATGTTGTTTTCTTTATAAACATACAAATCATTTTGTCAAAAATATACATAAATTTGAAACGTTACCGGTAATTAAGACGTTACAATAACTGTAAAGTTATAAGCAACTTGATAGTTAAAAAACGAAGTCAGTTAATAGCATTTACAATAACTAATAACAGTCTGTGCCAGTCGATAACACTTTTATAGGAAAACAATTTCATTGCTTATCCCTACCGAGTAGCCAGGCAGAAAGGCAACACTGCACGGTTAGGGTTACCAATTCGTGCGTGGAATAGGCGAATCTCCAATTTATCCTTGGCGAATCTCGACCTTCCGTCGCTAGGCTAGTTACATATCCAGCAACACCGCAATTTCTATCACCCGCCTAATTTCGTGGCCGCGAGTATAGTTAAAAACACCTATTTAAATTCATAGATTAATACAATTTTTAATTGAGAAAATAAAAACATTAAAGATAAGATGAACTTCTAAATTAAACAATATGAAAACTACGTATTCTGATACTTAAAAAGAATTATCTACAAGTTACGGGAGTGATTGTGGCAGCTTGTTCTATATTTGCCGTGGTATGACCTTGAAACCTTTCTCTAACGTGCTTTTTCTAAAAATGTTAGTTTTATTACTGTATTAAATGTTTTCAAATTTGGGTATCTTCGTATCAAATTAAATGTTTAATGCAAATCTGTACCAGTAGTTGGTTTACATAAAACAGTTAGTTATTTCATTTGTTATCTACATATATATATATATATATATATAAAGCTGAAATACCACTGACTGACTCACTCATCACAGTATCTCGAAAACCATACCTCCTAGGAATGTGAAATTTGGTACACATATTGCTCATAGGCTCTAGAGGCGCACTAAGAAAGGATTTTAAAAAAATTCGCTTTTAAGGGTTGAGACGACCCCTAAAACCATAAATATTGTTTGTTTTACATCTAAAAAACCCAAGGGATGTGGAATTTGGTACACATGTTGCTCATAGGCCTTACATTTGCAATAAGAAATATTTTTTTTTAATATTTAGCGTTTAAGGGTTGAAGCAACCCCTAAAACCATAAATTTTGTTTGTTTTATATCTCAAAAACCATACGGCCTAGGAACGTGGAATTTGATGAGCAAATTTTACAACTCATAGGTGCTAGGGTGCACTAAAAAAGGATTTTAAAATATTTTGCGTTTAAGGGTTGAAACAACCCCTAAAACCATAAATATTGTTTGTTTTATATCTCAAAAACCATATGGCTAAGGAACGTCGAATTTGCCACACAAGAATTTTGAAATATTTCGCGTTTAAGGGTTCAAACAACCCCTGTAGTTGGTTTACAAAAAAAAGTTAGTTATTTCATTTGTTATCTATATGTATAAAGCTGAAATACCACTGACTGACTCACTCATCACAGTATCTCGAAAACCATACCTCCTAGGAATGTGAAATTTGGTACACATATTGCTCATAGGGTCTAGAGGCGCACTAAGAAAGAATGTTTAAATATTTAGCGTTTAAGGGTTGAAACACTACCAATAAAACCATAAATATTGTTTGTTTTATATCTCAAAAACCATACGGCCTAGGAACGTGGAATTTGGTAAGCAAATTTTATTGCTCATAGGTGCTAGAGGCGCACTAAGAAAGGGTTATGAAATATTTTGCGTTTAAGGGTTGAAACAACCCCTAAAACCATAAATATTAATTGGTATTCTTTCTTTAAAGCTAGAGGTCTGAAATTTGGCATTTATTAATTTTAAGGAAGTATTTAAATGCGTAAAGCTGATCAAATCTATCCCGATTGTTATAATTTCCTTAAAGCCAAAAAGTTGATATTTTGTACATTTATTTCGTACAAGATACATATAAAAAGTAAACCAGTTTTAGATTTCGTTCGTCCTGCTAGGGGTGAAAATGTGATAACAACCCCTACAAAAACAATAAATATACATTTTTATACCTGCCTTAAAGCTAGAGATCTGATAATTTGTAAATTTATTTATTACAGCATAGATAGAAAAAATAAACCAGTTTTACATGTAGGTGAAAATGTAGTATCTACCCCTAAAACTATAAATAATAATTGAATACCACTTAGGAACGTAAACTTTGGTACACATATTGCTCATAGGCACTAGAGGCGCACTAAGAAAGGATTTTAAAATATATGGCCTTAAAGGGTTGAAACAACCCCTAAAACTATACATATTATTTGTTTACTTTCCTTAAATAAAAGATGAAAGAAAATGAGAGAGAAATATTACAATCATGTAACATAGTGATGCAAAACAATTCTCCGTAGCGAAGCACGGGTATTCAGCTAGTAATATAATAAAATATAATTTGTGTATTCATTGTTTAATTTAATATTTATAGTCATAAAAGTGAAATTTGCAACTGCTGGTGGTGGATACAGTAACATAGATAGTATTACATATTGAACTGTTATAATAGCCTATTACCGTGTTTAATTAAATATTTAATTAATTCCTTAAAAATTTATTTACTTGTGTACTAAAATAATGTGATTGATTTACTAAAATCAGCATGGTTTTGTTTGTGCTTTTTCTAAGATTGGTCAGGGAAAAGTCAGGGAATTTCAAAGGTCATATCACTAGCCACCCTGGGAGTAGCTATTTAACGTGACAATACTGGAAAGTTGATTTTAACTGAAACGTGTAATACTTATCTTATTTCAGTCGGACATCCGTTTAGAATATCGTTTACCTGTAGCTGCAGTGAAGCAAAATGTATGGACCGAGTAATAGAATATTGTTAACACATTAACTCGTGCATACTCATCTCTATGACTAATTTAAGGTTTTCGTGAATACTGTATTTTGTCATTATTTTCCTTAGCAGTCATGATACATAAACCAAATAAATCTTATACAAACTTTTTCATTTCAAAATTACACTAAATGAAATACTATTTGGTTGGTTGTTTGTTATTGTCATTTACCTTTTAAAGAGTTTAGCAATTATAAAACTACAATTAATTAACGCAAAACTTTCCTTTTAAATAACATCAGACACTGATGACTCATTTTCCCCGCCACGTGAAGGATATTATCAAGTGTCCTTGAAGCTACTCTCTTCCTCATACCATTAGTCAGCTAGTATGTATGCAGTCATCTTGCATCATTTTCTCGAAAGTTGAATAGTTTCATTGTATCTGATGAATGATTGTATTCTAAAAACGCCCATTGGCTTAGATCCAGTATGCTTCTAACCTTGAGCGTTCGTACTAATCTGTAAGAGTAATGCTCCAAAGATAGTCTCGTTCTAACCAGACGGATATAGCTAAGCTGTGTAGTGTGGTCAACATTTTTGTTAAACGGTATAAATTTGGTATCTATTAACAAACAATTCTCTTGCCACATCGAAGACTAATTCGGAGGAAATGAACGATTCCCTCCTCATCATCTTTACAATACACTTGGAAGTTACCTAATATGTAGTTGAGTTTCAAGCGGTGCCTGTTAACTTTCAGATTTTGTTGTAACTTTTATTACAATGGTGTTATCATTTAAGTCATCCAGACAGGTACATAGTTGTAACAATAAACTTTAAATACTACCTTTGTTTGTGCAGTTAGAAATATTTAAAAATTGTAAATATCAACTGTAGGAGAGTAAATCCAGGAATATATCGCCTGAATTGTTTGTTATTCTGCTTGTTAGCGTAATGGTGGAATTAGTAATGTACTGTAATTATTTAACTGCTCTAAAACTAACCTAACCTCCAGAAATGGTGTTCGTAGTGCTGATTTATTCTTTGCTGCTTAAAATGTTTCAGTTTTGATGAAGTTTTACATCCTTACGTCATTAATGTTTTGGTAGTCGTATGTTTTGGAAGTTTCTCTAATGTTAAGATACATGTGTTTTTTGAAATGTACGTTTAAATCATCGACCACAGAATTAAATAGACTGGATAAGTCGAACCAAAAGTGAAGCCAGTCTCAGAGTCAAATACTCACACAACATGGCGGATGCAGTGATGAGTCACCCTAGTACCGCGCGCTCGCTAGGTTTTTTACGTTTCATTGTTCTTTTTGTGTTCACGATCATTCAATTTATTCTGTGGTTAAGTAAATAAATTTATTTTATTTAATTTATGAAATAAATGTATTCAGTTTATCATATTTTTCCAGGAGGTACAAAAAATGTTCTAGCTTTGAACAGGTTCACTTCAACAAACACTTAATTTTTTTTCTAAACCCATATTTATTAAACAAACAAAAAATTAAATACTTCTTTATCTGTTTTGAAGTTTGTTTATGAATATTTTGTATAGTAATTTTGTTTTTTAAATACAAATTAAAAACATATACACATTACCTTAAATTATTTGTTTGTTTACAAATCATACTCAGCTGTTTTTCATTGCAATGCATTTCTTTAAAATATTTGTTTGTTTACAAATTATACTCAGCTGTTTTTCATTGCAATGTTTTTCTTATGGAGATTTTTGGTAACTTTTTAGTTCCTCAAAACCCTATAAATGTTGTAAATTGAGAAAACCCTATATTTTCCCCGCTCCTTCGTGTCAATACCTTTAATTTGAGCCATTTCCCAGCTTTGTACGACCTTCCAAGCTCCCACAATCATTCTCTCAAAATTCGGCTTACGAAATTATATATAGATTTTGGCATCTGGGGTTTTTTCAAGAAAAGAGAGGTTTAGTATTTAAAAATACAAATTCTTACAAAATGTAGTTACATACTCTTACATTTATTAATACAAAGCAAATTCTGATTAATGTTAATAATCAAAATAACATTTTCATACAATAAAAATTATAATTTGGATTTAAAAAAATTATTACTGGTATCTAAAAAATTTACTTTTATAAAATGCACTTGTAAAATAACTTTTAATTAAATTAAAAACCTGTATAGCCACTACTTGAAGCAACTGTGTTCAAACACATATATTTCAAAAATAAAAAAACAAAACACAGAAATTATATGAAAGAAAATCCAACATTCATTAACTATATCTAAAAACATTGAACACTTCTAAGTTGCACTGTCTTGGTTTACTTTATAAACAATAATTGAAATACTACCACATGTTCACAACTAAATAATCACAGTTTTTCCACAACAGGAATACAAATTATACTAGCAATAAATTCACTATATCAAATAACTACACAATCTCTTTTTTGGAAAAACTTCAGTTGTCAAATGACATTATGTTGTTTTTACAGAAAATAAGCTGACAAGTGGGGTTCTTCCAAGTAGCTAGCCACCGGCCGGCCGAGCGTAAGTTGCCACGTCACCCGCGCCACGAAGCTCGTGTTCTAACTGTTGTATGATAGAAACTACAATAGCATGTTTTCAGCTACATTTCTCTCGCTTACATGACGCACCTGAACTAAAATCCAAAATTTTTCTCGCAATGCAACTTTTTTATGACACGAATTAAAAAGTATAAACAAGTTTGGAATTTATTCGATTTTTAAAGTGCCAAACTTTTTTTATTTTCAAATTGTGAACACACCATTAGCGTCCCACACTATTAAACTGTAAGTTTGTCAAATTTCAAAGATTTTCGAGCATTTTCAGGTATTGAAATGAACAGGGCGCTCTGAAAATTTCACTCCTCTCTAGGCCCGCCTGATACATCGTTTCTATTCTCACATAAGATGGCCGACCTGGCTTCACTTCCCACAATGTACAGGCTTATGGCATAACCAGTCTATTTAATTCTGTGGTCGATGGTTTAAATGCACAAATGAACGTTAGCAGGTTGTCTGATGTAGCTGGTCGAGCGCTAATAGGCACGGGCAATGTCTTCTTTGCTGTACGACTTCCTCAAAGCTACCTGTGACGACAACGCTGCGCCTTTACGTTATTAGCTTCGACTAACTGATACCTTTAGTATAGTACTACAGGTGCTCGTAACTCGCCACTGTGTTCCAGCTGACAAGTCATCTTTACTGGTAGTACAACATTATTACTAACCAGTCGTCTGGGTCGCAGTCCCGAAATCCTTTTGCAAAAGGGTTTCTGGCGATCTTGAGCTGCGTTATCTGAAAATGCAAACATACACTTTATTTATTATCTAATCAAATTTAACACAATTGATTTAGATACGACATAGTGCCATTTATGAGATTGCATTTCCTTTTACTGGGATGTGGGTTAAGAAGGCATAGTACGGATGGCACAATGGCAGAACGTTTATACTCTTGTAGTTCCGAGAGTTGTTAAAGTAAGAGGAAAATAGTGGTAAGTAGAACAAAGCAGGTAAAAGAAGTAACAGGTAAGAAGGTAGCAGGCAGAGGGAGGTAAGGGTAAGAAGGAAGCATGCAGAGGGAGTGAAGGGTAAGAAGGTATCAGGCAGAGGGAGGTAATGGTAAGAAGGTATCAGACAGAGGGAGGTAAGGGTAAGAAGGTATCAGGCAGAGGGAGGTAAGGGTAAGAAGGTATCAGGCAGAGGGAGGTAAGAACAGAGGGTAAAAAGGGTAGCGGGCAAAAGAAGATGGTATAAATGTTAAAGCGGAATTAAGATTGGATCATCGGGTCTTAAAATACAATGAGTCAAAATTGACCACATTTTTTGAGAACAAATCTAAATTGGTCTTAAAAGTAAAACAGCTAGGCTGTATATTTTCAAATAACTTAATGTTCGTCCATGCCTGTTAACAGGTTTTTTACATTAGTGAAACGTGTTGTGACTTTTCAGAAGATTCCGTTTGAAAAATGTCATACGTTCGACATCTAGTTAAAATCTTGGTTATTTGCTGTAGAAAAAGTTACCATTTTCAATATGTTAAATAATTTTATCTTCTGGTTCTTTACTAAATCCTGTTATCAATACCTCACAATGTTTTATAGTAACCATTGGAAATAAAGATATGTTTTTCTAATCACTGAAACTAGTAAATATTCTTATCCAGGAACTCTTCTTTAACTTTGATGTCGCCCCCGATAGGGTGTAGAATGCGGAAGGAAAGCACCGTGGACTTAATATACCGGACACGTGCCGTTTTCTTCTTTGGTTGGCCACGGAGTACAACAGAGACGATTAATTTGAACACGAGCAGCCGTGGAAGTAATTGTTCAAACTGCTTCCGCTCATAGCTAGAACCTTAACGCGTCGCGGCTGGTATTGTTGAGAGTGGAAATACTGTATCGATTTCACAATAACCCTATGTCAATTTTAGCTGAATGCAGAGTTATCAATCAAAATATTGTTAGAATAGCGTCGTTAAAAGTGAAATGTATCATATTTTAGTGAAATGTAAAACTGACTGCAATTTTTTAACTGAGATTGATAATGATGAATGCTGTTGATGAATAAATTTCTAATAATTCATCGTATGTTATAACATGAAGTTTGCAAAACACTAATTAGATGATTAGTTAAACAAATCGCTGAAATATTTTAGTCTCATTTAAATTTTTTCTTTTATTTAAATAGAGTGATAAAAAACATGTTAAACTATATTTGGATACTTAACAAATAAACAGTTACTATAAACGAATGTCAGAAGAAGCTTGATTCAGTTCTGTTTGTGTTTTGTATAGATGGAACACTAAAATGGTATAATTCGACTATAGTAATTTCAGTTTGATATAAATATTAAAATTCCATTACCTAAATAAAATACAAAATATTTTGTTTTTAACGCCGATCAGGGTTAGGCAAAAATCTACTAAAATACCTTATCTTGGTTATTAATGTAACAAGAAGGACTTAACATACGTTGCCAAGATTAACTCTAATCTAGAGCTGAGGCTTACGATCACATTATCGAACGCATGGATAACCTAGATTAAAAAGGATAGGAAAATCAACTGAAAAACGCACTTACAGATATATTTTTAACTGGGCTGTCTACGGGTCATACCAACATTCAGATTAAATTTACAGCGTGTTCCCAAAAATTGCGAAACTTAATTTTATGTAGGAGTGTTAAATGCAAGCATGGAGATATTATTCGTAATCATAATTTACGTGATTTTATTTTACTATGTGTTTGAAATATGTTCCTTCATTTGTGATACCTAAGCTACTCACAATCCCAGAAATTACTTTAAAATTATTAACCAATTTTTATTGTTTAATATCTTTTTCAAGGATTTTTTTTAATGTGCGTTTTTTCTATTAAAATTGGAATTTGAATTAATATAACCATTGTTGGTTTTTAAACAAATCTAAAACATTCGTTTTGAGATTGTGTACACCTGTATATTTGTATCTAGATTTCGCTACTCCCTTAAGGTAAAAATCTATCACCATGGTTGCTTTAAATAAATCTAAAACATTCGTTTTGTGAGTGTGTACACCTGTATATTTGTATCTAGATTTTGCTACTCCCTTAAGGTAAAAATCTATCATCATGGTTGCTTTAAATAAATCTAAAACATTCGTTTTGTGATAACATGTATATTTGGATCTAGATTTCGCTACTCCCGTAAGGTAAAAATCTATCACCATGGTTGCTTTAAATAAATCTAAAACA
>JAGFPH010000402.1:88199-100469 GCA_018207615.1 Philaenus spumarius | reverse complement strand
TGAATATCTACCACCATGGTTGCTTTAAACAAATCTAAAACATTCGTTTTGTGATTGTGTACACCTATATATTTGGATCTAGATTTTATATTCTTCCAAAATTGTATATTTGGATCTAGATTTGGTACTCTCTTCAGGTGAAAATCTAATCAAAGATATTTGTAAATATCCTTCTATCTTACTAGAAGTCGAGATTCAAAAATATGTGCCATACTGTAAACACGTGTTCTATATACAGTACTTATATCATATCTGTTCATACATTTTGATAAAGGTGATATCAAAGCAATGCCGTTTATATAGGTACTCGATATTTAAAATAAAAATTATCCATTTTAAAAATGTACGTAATTTTGGGTTTTGATATGCTGATAATCTAAACATATACCAAATGTGTATTCGTGTCTCGACTATTTCAAGAGTTATAATTTATAATAATAACTGACGTAAAACAACAAACAAGTTTATAGGATGTGTTTTTATTTTCATATTTATTTCCTGACTACATATTTTCAAATCACCACTGTAGGAAATCGGCTACAAAATAAGGCCATTTTGTAATTCGGCAATAAATCAATTTAAACTGTTGCAATTGGACGGAAGTCGAAGCGTTTATTTCGAATAGATTGTAATGCTGTAGCGATGAAGTAAGATGACCTAGTTTCGTCTAGGCCTATCTGTGACATAGTTATTAACCGAGTTAATTTGGCTTACAAGTTTCACGTATGAGATCATACGTTTTGACGAAACCTTGTCAAACTGCAGTTCTAAGTCAACCTACTTGTACTTGCTAATGTGTTTCTCTTACAGTTGTAAATTGGACATCCAATTTCGTTTTGTGACAAAAAAATAAATCATGTAAAACATTCACACCTTCATCGACATTATTTAAGGTAGTAATATTATTTATACTTCTCATGTTAAGAACATTACATGCAACATTTGCTGAAACGAAAAAATTGTGTCATGAATAGTTTTAATTTGGAAAATAATGCAGTTGAATATGTCGCAAAGGCGGTTAATTTACTTAATTTATGGACTTTTTAAATTTATAAAACGTGTAAAAACTTTGTTTTGACATGGCTAACTGCAGAAAGCAGCGACGAATCGAATTGTTAAATTCATATTTATTTGATCTCCTCTACAGCTGTGAAAAGTCAGCTGGATTAGCAAAGGACGACAAATAGTAATTCAATTTATTACTAGAAGTTTTATGAGAAGGTTCTTAGTTTTCCCCCCACCACACATATATTTTATTATTTATTAGCGTATTTCCATAGGAAAAATGAGTTATTGCAGTGGCCCTTATGGTAAGACCCAAGGTCGGGAGTAGCAAATGAGCACCGATCATGGTCTCCAGAACACGTTTTAGGGTGTCATTAAAAATCATATATGTAGGCCTATGTATATATGTGTTCGCACTCTAGAGGTTCAAATTTGGTACACATGTTGGTTGTCTACGTCGCTCGGACGAGTTCGTTAGCCAAAACAATCGGAAGAATGTTTTTTGACAGGAAGTAACAATATTTTGAGATTTTTCCTACGAGAATGAATTTGGTTTGAGTTTTTTCTACAAATATAAAAGTAGGATGTTATTCTGCACATTTTGTTTTTTTACGCGACCTTATAGCTCGCTTGGTTCCCCCAAAATAGATCAAAACGTAAAATACCATAGAAGTACCCGGTTCAAAGCCATGTGGTGGATTCTACCGTGGGGTTGGCGTAATTCATTGTTTATTGAAGATACTCTCAACACGGGGGTTGGCGTGCGAAGCACGCAATGCTTTGTGTGTGAAGATACTCCCAATACGGGGGTTGGCGTGCGAAGCACGCAATGTTTTGTGTGTTGAAGATACTCCTAATATTTGGAATGGCGTGCGAAGCACGCAATGCATTTTGTATTGAAGATACTAGCAATATGCGGAATGGCGTGCGAACCATTTTGCAGCTATTCAGCACCTTTTTGAATAGACCTATTTCCCAAATTGGTGGTTGAAACCTAAAAACATAGGTCTATAAACTTAATT
Source organism: Philaenus spumarius (assembly GCA_018207615.1). Classification (NCBI taxonomy): domain Eukaryota; kingdom Metazoa; phylum Arthropoda; class Insecta; order Hemiptera; family Aphrophoridae; genus Philaenus; species Philaenus spumarius. Next base: position 98,442 of record JAGFPH010000402.1, on the reverse strand, counting down.
TTGGAAATTTGCTCAACTCACGTCAGCGGTTCAGGTGCGTGGTTGAATTATTTTTAATTATTTCGTTGATTTAATCATTACTTGAAAGTTTAGATACGAAATAATATTAAATGTCACATTAAGTTCAGTTAAAGTTTACGATTAACAAAGGTTATAATAAAGGTTAAAAATGAACCATCGTGTCTTGCCTTTTGTTCTACAAACAAAAATCTAACCTAAATGATAGATACATTTTTTTTAAAGTTATGAAATTAATTGTTTGGAAATGCCACTGGAAATTTTGTTAAATTTGGAGTCATTGAAATTCGTTTCTTGAATACATAAAAAGTAATTGTAAAAGAAACCACGCTGAAAGTCCATGATAACTTCCTAATAAATAAATAGTTACGGAAAGTTTGTTTGCGGCGTGAAAATACTAGAAAACTTGCTCATTCAGTGTTTTCCAACGACACCAAGATTATTGATATCATTCCGGAAGGAGTCTAGAATAAGACGTTGCTGCAAAAGACTTTAATGAATTTTTACATATAATATTTATTTTTTAAACTCGTCAAGTTTTTATAAGTCAATGATCTTAATATTGTGGAAACATTTTTGAGTTGACTTTCAATAATAAAATAATTTTAAATTGAAATTATGATCTTATTTCTTGTCTTTTAAAAATTGCCATACGTAATCCAAGATACAGATAACCTAAGGCAATGCCATCATTAGGATTCTTATTGAATTACTATAATGTGAGATACAAGTGATACGAGCGCGTCTGGTCACCGATTAATAATGCTTAGAATTCCGGAAAACATGGCGGCTGCTTGAGACTTTTGAATATTGTTACAATCTTACTGTAATACTCAATTAAATTGCAAAAACTTAAATAAAATTACAAAAATTAGTCTGCTTACGTACTCAAAAAGATGTTTGCTATTTCACTTAATATTGTTGCCTGTCAGGCGTCAGAAGCTACTAATTCTAACCAAATTAAAAATGTGTTCGTTGTATTTAAACTAACTTTAATTCTGGCTGATTGCAATCAACGTTAACTTGAATTATTTTCTTATTAATCTATTTATGACTGAGGTGATCCAATTTAAGTAAATCTTTAGGTTTAAATACGTTAAAACAGTTTCGTTTTAGTAATTTAGAAGATTTTCTTTTACACAGTTGGGTTATGGAATAAATAGATTTGTATTAGTCTAGTCAAGACACTCTCAATAAATTTTAAGTAACAAATATTTTAAGTTACATAAAATGGGCTATAAAGTCAGTTAAATTAGATTATCGAAATAGGATGTGCCTAACGACACGTAGAGGGTCAAGTCGATTTTTAAAATAGATAGTTTCTCCTTATTTTAGCCTGACAGCCTAACATCCACAAATTTGAGATTTATAAAATTTAGTTGTTAAATTTTCCTTTTGTATAAAAGCGAGTGTACGACCGTACGAACAGCTGATTTCACCCATCATCTGTAAACCCATTGTAAATTATAGTTTGGGGTTATGTTTACAACTTCAATCGTTATAATTTCTTGTGAAGTTGATTTTTTTTTAATATGAGTTATAGAACTAATGAATACTATAATATACGTTATAATATTTGCTTTGAGGTTATAAACTACTAGCTGACCCGTACGGCGTTGCCCGTGATGGTTGGTATTTTCAGTCTTTTTAACGTAATTGTATTCTTTTTAAGTGTTCAGTCAGTGAGTGGTATTTGGCTTTTATATATCTTAAATAATTAGCCCAATAATTGGTGTTTTAGTTCATTGTAGGGCTAACCTAAAATTATATTCAGTTTTTGATCCAAATCAGTTGTTGATCAAAATCAGCTGTTTTAAGCTTTTCATACGAACAGCTGTTTTTTGTGCCCCTGATAAAATCAAAAGAAATCTTTCGTCTTCTTCCTTAAGATTGACCTTCCATAAGATTCACATTGAAACTTTGAGGGCCACTGGGGCGTAGCCCTAATGTCCTAGGACTTCAGTAAATGGCCTAAAACCTTCCCAGGGTTAACCTGTGTTACTATGCAAAATTTCAAAGCAATCGGATGGACGGTTTGGTAACGCATAAAGGACAAACATACAAACAGGCAAACGTACAAACAGACGGACATACATTGAATTTTATATATATATATAAATACAACCTTTTATAGTCAATATATTTGATTATACAAATTTAAAGAAGAAATAGGCTCACCTATTCGTTTAACAGCTGATTTCACCCATCATCTGTAGGCTAATACTTAAACAAACCCAGTATAGATTATCGTTTGGGGATATGTTTAGGTAGGCCTAGATAAGTAGGCCTTAATGTTGTTTGTAAGTAGTTTGTTTTTTAAATTGTGTATTTCTAATGCGTATCTAATTAATCAGCCTGTGATTTTTCACGGGGGTTTACTAGTACAAAATAAATTTATTTAAGTTTATGCGTATTGTTAAGTCCTTACATTCGATATCCATTTCGAAATGGGTCAAAGAAACAGTTATTCATGTCCGATTAAATTAACGAATTTAACTGTACAGTACTTCATAAGTTTATACATAGGCGTGCATAACTTGGACACAAATAAAAGGGAGTTTTGTGAAAAGTGATGTTTTACATTTCACCCTTAAGTACATCATCTCACAAGTATACGCTGAATATTACAGACAGACGGATGAAAACCCACTTTGCATTCTGAGTGAGGTATCAAATGAAACAATATGTTTTTTAATTGTACCAGTATAATTTGTATGGGATTTTAATATACATCAACCGAAATAGTCTCAAATAAGTATCGGTAAATAATAAGATTTAAATCCCAGAATGTATTATTATTATTATCGACAATAGTTGAGAGGATTAACTGGTTCGGGCAGTCATTTTTTAATATACTCGACAAGCTCTTTCCAAAGATACCCAAAATTAATAAAATCGGCCTAGAAGTCTTAATTTTACATGTCCATAATGCATTTTGTTCAATGCAATATAATAGAGAATCAGTTTAAGATAATAATAACACTATATTTTACAGTGGAGGAGGACTAACACAATAATTTAGTCTGTATTTTATGAACTTTACTAATTAGTTAAAGTGAGATTGCCAATCCTTTCCTTTCAAAGGAAAAGTGAAACTTAGTCATGGAAATAAAAGAATCAGATGCGGTTTGAATGTGAGTCGAAGCAGAACGCAAGAACCGACGACAGTTCAGTTTGACCAACATTTCCGCACTATTGTTGCTCAACTCTGTTTTGTAATGTTTTAATAAATTTACTTTATTTCTGAACAAGCAGAAACAATACAGGTTAAGTAATCGTTTGTTTAATCATTGCTACATTTAGAACAATAGAGTAGACCTCGATAACTCTGGTTGACACAGTGCGTTATGTTCTTATTTTACGCACGAAAAACTCCTTTTTTGTGTTGGAGAGTTTTATTCGTAGATTTAGGGCATTGAAAGCAAATGTTTATTTGTAATAATAATTATGTCTTGTATCTTACGATTTAAAAATAATTTGGCTTGTTAGTGACCGAAATATTTTCCGTTTAAAATTTTGTTGTTACTATATATGTACTTAAAATGGTGAATGTCGTAAATGATGAATGGATATTTTTAATTGTCTTGTAAAAGTGAAATAATCATATATACAAATCGGAGTGTTGTTAAATATGTATTTTCAGAAGTATATTCATGATGTTTTAAAAACTCCTTCAAAACGTATTACAAAACAGGTTACTCAAAACTAAGAAAAAGGTTTATACAGTATTAAGTAAATCATTTAGTCTATACAAATAGTGATTTTGTCTTTTAAAATTTGAACGTAACAATGTTTTGTAATTGATTTATTTCATTTAAATTTGTTGTTAAATACGTTTTCTGGTTTTTACCATTGACTAAGCTTGGGTTATTTTTTGAGTTATATTAATCGTTTCTGCGAGTATTAAATCTACAATTTCTGCCAACAATACATGTTTGTTCAATTTTCCACATTAATTGATTTTAAACGATTACGTGAGTTTATTCAATAGCTTTAACGATGAGAATGAATTGATCTACTTTGAGAATCGTAGCATTGCATTGACTGACAACTGGCACGGCACGGATAGCAAGCACTATTGACATAATGATTAACATATGTTGCTACTCACTCTTCTGTTGAGCCTATTGCTGTTAGTCGGTGAATTTTTCCTAGATAAATCGTACAGTAATATTGTCACAAGAATGTTTATATTCATTGTAATGCAATGATAACGGGTTTATCTTATTTACAAAGAAAACAGTTAAAAATTTCGAACTTAAATTTGTAACTATACCTAGGCCTATATATTATGACTATTAATTTGTTTTCAACCTGCCTTCGGCTGTACTAAAAATAAAGATCTTTTTCCAAGATATCCAAATATTTTGAAGTGATTTTGTTTTGAAAATGAAACGTGTTATGTCTAAACAAAAATATTCATTGAAGCTTCTATCTGAGTATTTCTAAAAAACTTATTATAATCTGCATTTTTAATAGGCTAAATTCTACAATTATTTTTATTTAAGGGTTCAATTTCTACACCTTTCATAGTTACGTACATACATGCATCAAGACCAAAATCAGATCCAGAAGATTGCATTATCAGGCGTGAAGGGTTAAACATATTTATCTGAACTAATTATAAAAAGAAAGAAATACGAAACTACAATATTTGACTGCCAATCACATGAACTACCAAATATGAATAAAGATAAATAGAAATCAACTTAACTTCCGACCATTGTTTGTTTGTTAATTCGTCTAACGTATACATTCGTTGTGTTTCACTTTCGCTAACTTTTTAATTTGTTTGCATTATTTTTTCCGCTTATAGCTTTGGTTAATATTTTAGCAGTTATACATGAATAAAGGTGGATTTTCCAAAACTCGTCAGGTCCGTTTTGAAAACGTATAATGAAACAAAGCCCATTGTACCCCAGGCGGCATTGCTTACATACCATCCATCGAACGAGATACATTTTTGTAATGTACGAGATTGGTTCATGAATATCTGAACTATGACTTCTAAATAAGAAATTGTTGATTTGCGGTATTACTTTCCTTATAAACAGGACGAAAAAGCTATTTTGAGTTACATTACTCAGTACAGATTATAGGCCCTACATTAGTGTTGTCTGCACAGTTAAAAACAAGATCTCCACTTGTACGAATGTAAATGCTTAACAGCGATATTTTAGTTTTGCTCGAGCATCTTAGTAATGAAATACGGCCATCTATTCCAGTGTAATTGCACACACCTGGCACTAATTTTGTTAAAATCTGATTACTAATTTTCAAGTTAAATCATAAAAATACACACACAGATTATTTATGTTTGTACATAGTAGATAAGTAATAAATAGATAAATTAGTACTTGATAAAACAAATATTTAACAGATAAAAGTTACTGAATATTATTACGGACTTCCTTTGTAGATATCTTATTTTTAAACATTCGAAACAGTTACATTCAATAATGTTTAGTAGCAATCATAAATCTTAGAAAATTAAGCTTATGTAAGAAATTTGTGTAATAATGAAAACACGTTCGTATTAAAATCCAAAAATAGATTTTGGAAACTTTTGATTAGTAAAAACCAGTAATATTATCGATGTCTTTTATTTTAAATCGTGGAAAATCTTCTATATTATTGGTTATCCCACTTTGTTTCACGGAACTCCCTCTATGTGTGTCTATTTAAAAAGTCCATATTTGCGCTGCGTACAAATTCACACAGTTTGACGCATCTGGATCTAATTTGCCTTGGACATTCATCACTATTTAACGTAAAATAAAGTCTAGATTACAGCTTCAAAATTACACCCATTGTCCCTTCTACAACCTCCAAAATGTCCATTTCGATATTGTTTGATTGATCTTATACTGTCACAAATATCCTTTACCATTTATCTTAATGTATCCAACGAACTAACCTACAACTTCAAATATAACCCATTTCTTCCTAAAATGTATATTTTCCTAGTTGTTTTCTCGGATTCGGATACTTGTTGTGGATATACAATTCCCAACGATTTCAAAACTTAGGCATTGTTACGTATTGAGAATTATTAAACCCTTTTCCTTTTGCTTAGCTGATAAGATGAAACAACCAAATTAAATTAAAATTGTTTATATTTGTGCTAATGAACGTTAAACTCTTACACGCAAGCAATTGAGGTAATATAAGTAATATGAAAAATTTTTTTGGTCGAGAGATGTATTTGTATCGACATAAATATGTCTTGGTCTTCAACTGTGAAAACTTTCACAACAACTTCAACCTAAATATGGGGTTGGGCGACTTTTGTCTCATTATTTTTACGCTGTAGGAGATAAAACCAGTTGTTTATCCTAACATCGTAGCAGTACTTTTTGTACCACAATTATTATTCAAATAAATCATGCACGTGTGGTTTCCGTTTTGTACGTGAGGCATGTCTTATTATGATAAGATACAATAATTAAAAGACCTATTTATTATACAAAAGAATTTGAATAATAGTATGCAAATTTTCCTATACAAATGCACAGTTAGGATACGTTTTTGATAAAGCACAACTCTTAATAAGTGCTGCATTATTTATAAAACTGTCTAGACAACAAACTATAAAGTATTTCTAATATAAAGATAGCTTTTTAAATAAGAAATAACCTTATTTAAATAATTTTAATTTTTATGAAATAAATAGTCTCACAGGTAACACTCGTTGGAATTGTTATATATTTTTTAGTTGAAGAATCACAGTTCCTAATGCAACTAAAAAATATTAATATTTATGTCATCTTCAAAAATAATATTTACAATATGTTGTCAGTGTTTTCTTATATTTTACCATCTGAGATGCAAATCTACATATAGTTTGAAATGGTAAGACAAAAACTAATCAAAATACAAACAAAAATCCTGGAAAGTTTTTTCATAGAAAATTTAACTCAATAAATTGTAAAAAAGCTATTTGTCCGTTTAAAATGCATAGCTTAACTGATGTAATGTTAGTACAATAATCAGCTGTTTACTTTAAACACAAATTAACTTACTTGTATGCATTTTCATTTCTAGAATAGGTCTAAGAAATACTAGTTCTTTTTGCTCCTAGATTTTGCTAGTAAAGTTTAACTATTTGCAACAATAGTTTTTGTTATATTACAGGACGGGTTAATCAACCAAGTGTAATATTGCACTAACAAGTATTGTACACTGAACACTCAACAAGTGTTTAAAATAAACCAAATGGACCGCAGCCTTGATACTCGTAGAATAACAGTTGTGCGGTTTATTGTGTAACCACATAGTGGCCTTGGTTGCATTCTTCTACCACATTGTTTGTTCTCCATTGATACTGATAACATCGGTAAAGACGACTACCACCTGTTTATATTTGCACCTTATGCCCTGAGGATAGTTTGTGATACATTGTACTATCCTATATGTTCATGACCTCTTTATCACATGGGAAATATCTAGCGATATCAATTTCAAAATGTCTACCATTTAAAAGTTTAAACTATGTTTTAAAAATTATTTGCGATAGTTTGAAACGTAACTATATTAGATTTTTCGTTTTAACAAAGTATGTAAATAATATTAGTTTTCCGTGTACATGTAAATCAATATTTTATGCTGTACAGAAACCTTTATTCTTAAGCATTTCCCAATCGGCTTTAAATTTCGGAAAGTAAGGTTTAATGTGTAGCTGACTTAATATTTTGCTCCAAAACCAAATTGATACTTTTGCAATAGCCGTAAATTCTTTTAATAGTTCATTACATTATGTTCATTAAGTGGTCATAAAAATAAGATATTTTATTTAGAAAGCGTATTCATATCTCGAGTTCCTATCATTCCTAATAACTATATACGGTACCTTTTAATTTACGTTTCAGTGAGAGAAGCCGCAAGCAATGTATAAACATACAATTTTATTAGAAGAAATCGATATGTTGATGTATCAGAAGTAGTTTGCATACGGTGCATATTCGTTTAACTGTAATTTGAAACTTTCTAAGCTTTAAAACTAAATAAACGGGCTATCAAGATGTCTAGGAATGCAGTTTGACAAGCATCTTCCCAAAGTAAACTAACAGATCTGGGGTCGTCCTAATTAGTTCACAGTTAGACGTTATATAAGTATATTTTATAGAAGCGTTAAGTAAAGTCTTCTGATTATTTGTGCTTCAAAATACTTTAGCATTTAATTCCAAATTACGTTTTTTAAGTTAGAATATAAACCAACATTAAGTGTTAGTAATTGAAATCGGTTAGGTAGAGTTTCATTTTTGAGAAAAAAATTCATGAATCGGTCGAACAATTTAGGAACAATTTTTTCATTAAATTTCTATAATATTTAAAAATTCTTTGTGTAGAAATTTCTTTAAATTATAAACTTATAAACAGACATTCTATAAAGTTTGCTACAGTTTTAATTTAGTTCGGTTTATTTGTGCTATATGATTTTCCCCTGCTGCTTCATTGTATATCTGGCAATAAGTAAAACAATTAAACCCAATACTTATTTTCATAAGAATATTTTTTTAAATTAATTATTGTGAGTATTTTATTACTTATTCTATAATATGTTTTATAAGAATCGTTTGATAAAACTTCGTTTCATATTAATTTTATCTTCCTTGTACACGTTTTTGCATAAGGCTCGGTTCCATACACTTCAGAGTAATGCTTTTTAGCTTATTTTCCTTAAATCTAACTATAATCGTATTTTTTTTTTTACAAACTTTACAACGCATCTACAAAACCTATTCTTAAAAAAATATATATAAATTTCGATATTAGAATCTAGATTTTGTTCTGTATTTAGAAACGTTAAAATCTATGTGTACTATTTTTAATATTAATTTACAATTATTATTGAATCAAGTAAAACTATAGTTTAAGTACCTTTCCATAAATTTTTACTTATTTTTATAAATTAAAACTGTTATGAAAAACATTTTTCTTAAACACTTTAAAAAAAATTACAGACCGTATAATATTTGTGGATTTATAAGAATCGTTATAAGTCTAACAGCTACAATGTTTATAGTATCGTTTTTAATCAATTTGACCTACTCAGTTGTGTATCAAGACTTATATTACACATTTGGTCCGCCGTAGATTTTAAATAATGTTTCGGTCGACTAATTGCTAATAAGATAGTTTATCACATACGGTTAAGTCAGGAAAATTATCGACTGACTAAAAAGTCCGGGCTAAGTGCCAAAAATAAATATATTCTGTTTAATGTCAAAATGTGGGCTATGTGATTAACACTACTCAGTAAAAACCGGGCCAACTAGTTTTCAATCGGGAAAACAGTTAGCCCTATTTTTACAGATTTGAGTAGTGGGCTTAGCCCTGTTTTTGCGGTAGCCTGTAAGAGTTGACTCATAGTCCTTTTTTTATGTTTTACAGGTAAAAATGTATTATTAAAAATGCTAAATATTTTATTTCTTAATTTAACTTTGAGAAATGTTTTTAGAATAATTTTTGACACCTTTTAAGGCTACAACAGAAAATAAAGAATGAAAATGGTATTATTTAGGAAGATTTTTTGCCTTTTCCTCAAAACTTCCTCTTCGGCACTTACCCCAGATTTTATAGTCAGTCAACAATTATGAAGAATTGTGTTTCAAAATAGGCAGTGAAAAAACTGTTTGTTTTAATGATTTTGTAGATCAATAATAGCTGGTATAACATTCTGTATACGACGAAGTAGCCTACGTATAAAGTGACGAAGATGTAATTTCTAATACAGTTTTAAACCTTTGCAATTACCTCTTATAGGTAACGTATTATTGTGGAAAGGAATTTCATTGTATTGTTTTTTGTTTGTTTTAATGATTTTGTAGATTAATAATAGCAGGTATAACATTCTGTATACGACGAAATAGCCTACGTATAAAGTGACGAAGATGTAATTTCTAATACAATTTTAAACCTTTGCAATTACCTCTTATAGGTAACGTATTATTGTGGAAAGGAATTTCATTGTATTGGTTTTTGTTTGTTTTAATGATTTTGTAGATTAATAATAGCAGGTATAACATTCTGTATACGACGAAGTACGTATAAAGTGACGAAGATGTAATTTCTAATACAGTTTTAAACCTTTGCAATTACCTCTCATAGGTAACGTATTATTGTGGAAAGGAATTTCATTGTATTGGTTTTAATTGGCTTTAATGATTTTGTAGATCAATAATAGCAGGTATAACATTCTGTATACGACGAAGTACGTATAAAG
>JAGFPH010000402.1:39579-88189 GCA_018207615.1 Philaenus spumarius | reverse complement strand
GACATACTAACGCTGGCCAGAGAGATGAATGACCTTTAGGGTTTATTTAAAATCCATAATTTTAGTTTACTTCGATATCTCCTTCAATAGGCCTAAATAGTTTTGTTTCTCTATCCATTAATTTCTGTTCTTGTTTGTTGTGATAGTAAATCTAATGTAATAAACACAAAATGATATTTTGTTATTAAACTCTTTCAAAAACTTTCAAAGGCTGAGATTGGACGGGTCGGAAAGTAGTCACAGAGCTACTCAGTATTTGTTTTTACTGATTACGAATTTTAACATATTTGAGAAATCAAACGTTGCACAACGTATATATAATAAATAGATCTTGCCCAAATTCCAACAAGGAACGTGAATCTGACCTTTAAACACCAAACATTAGAAGACTAATAATTAAGTTATCCAGTTTTTAAAGAAATTATCCATTTTCATTATCTATTGTTTGTTTATTGCCGATGACGAATTTTTCCTTCAATATTGATCTCATTTTAATAACATTCATTTTTACTGATTTAAATATTTATCAGTTAAGAATTGAAACGTAAAAATTTAGCACTGATATTTGTGCGGAACAAAAATGGTTACTTAGAATTTTGGTACTTTTTCATGTTGTTCGCCTTTCTTACTTTTGGCAATGCTCCAATGTTGAACGGACTCTTGCCGGATTCTTATTACATAAATTCCATTTTTAAAGCGTAGGCGTATTAAATATGTTTGCAAAATATCAAGTTCAAAAATTTTCTGTATCCTGCTAACTTTTTTGTCTTAAAAAATAAGTGTTTTTTTTTTTAATTTACAAACATATAGTCGTCCTTATTTTTGGAACTTTTATGTATTATACTAGGAAAAACCAACCCCGTGCTCACACAAGGATCAGCGAAATAATTTAACGTTGCCCATATTTTATATAGACCGTTTATAAAAAGGTTATTGTAAAAAAAGCGCCCTTCGAATGTTTTTATTATTTTAATACTTACTATATTACCTATAGTTTTTAAAATGTCAACTCAGAAAATTGTATATATATATAGGCTTATTTAAATAATTAATTTACAAACATTTTACATTGTTGTTTGATCATTCAATTATTATCCTTTAAGTTAGAGACGTTTATGCTAGATTAAAACTAGTCGCTAGAATAACAATTTCAGCCATTTTAATGAAGATTCAAATTACGGTATTTTATTAAACTGATGGACCCAGTCAGCTGTGTTACTACTATTAATGTCTATTCGTTAAGATAGCAACTAAAATTAAGTGTGTAAATAAACTCCAGTAGTAGATGTTTATTTTTTAAGTATGCAAATTACAATTTGTAAAAAATCTTTTGCAGGTTGTCTAATATTTATCAGTGGACATTTTTCAGTTGGTTTCATATCATTAATGTTTTAGGTTACCTTCAGCATATTTAATCCCTTTGTAGTATTTACATATTTATTTTATACGTGCAGTAATTTCAGATTATTTCCTCTTATGCAAATAGTGTTCCTCCTTAAACTGTTGGGTTTCGTGCAATATAAATTTTGTCAATATTTACTTAATTATAATTTAAACAATTCACTCTTTTTCGAAATCAACACTCATGGGGTTCACTCAGGAATTTAATAAATACTAACGATGAGTATAAAGTCAATTTCGAAATTGTTGGTTAACATTAGCTTCAAGGTTAACAAATCGTTAAAGTCAAGAATGTAGTTTGTGTATAAATTTGTGGTAAACACAGTAAGATTACAATGTTGGCACGGTTTACTTATCACGCGAGTTTGACTCATACATACTTGACCGCTTTTAAACTTAATTTTTTATTACTCAAAGTGAAAGCGAGAGATAAAGATTCGTTTCAGTAATATAATAATACAAATTACTAATGTAATGTTAACGTTTCACCAGTTGCAAATTTCTATTATTTGCCGATTACAGTTTAAATCTTCATTACCGACGCCCACCGTACTGCTCCTTGCGTACTGCAAAGCTAGAGTCGTCTGGCTATTAGCCAAAACCAGTTTCTTCGATACTTATCTTTACGGATGACTCACACATACGTGCCAGCATAACGGGTTTGTATTTTCAAAAACTTGAAGTTTACTCTTTGGGTCAGCTTTCACTTCCGTTCCCTATGTCTATAATTCTGTTTGTTTTATGGTTATCGTTGCTTGTATTAATGCGTTTTGCAAAGTACCTAGTATAATTTTCAAAGACGGATGGTTTCTCGTAAAACATCAAATCTAAGTTTTGAGTTTTATTTTATGTAATATTTAAAAAAAATATCTACAACTACATTCATTCTGAGAGAATGGAACATGTAAAAATAAAGAACATTAAAATTAGGGATGAAAGTCTTCTCATAACATCGAAAAGGTTGCCACTATTTCATAGCGCAACCTTCTTGTCTTTTATGACAACAATACTCACGAAAACTAACGAACAGTGTTGCCAGATAGTGTTCCCACTGTAAGTGTAAAGCATATTATATTTACCCTCGATTCTCTTACATTATTATATTTTATACAATTGACGGTTTCACATACAATTACACGCGTGTCGATTTTTGAGAGCGTATTTTTTTAAACATGGTACAATCTAAAATTTTGCCGGAAAATCGAAGAGGGCACAACCAATCTATCGTTAGGGACTTGTCAGAGAGGCAGGGGCAAATACATGCAAGACTATAATGGAAAATACATTTTCGTTTTTTGTTTGTTTTTCATTTTGGGGAACAAAAACTCGTCTAACATGTCATATACTAGCTGCACTTCTAAGAGGATTTTAGTGCCCCTCGCGTGCTTGAGGTGATCAGCTCTTTATATTTAATACACTAGGCTACTAAACAATTATACACACACAGAACACCATTAAAAATATATTACTCGTACGATTCGGATAATTAAATATTTGCTTGTTTTCGGTTGGTATTTTATGTATTTTTAGATTTTGGTTACTTGTTACCGTCATTAGTTTTTATTATTTTGTCTTTTATTTAGAGTTATTTATGTCATTTTTAATCTAGTTAAATATCTTATTTTTGTATGCGTAATTCTATAAAAATTTGTTTTTGTTATTTACAAGTTAAATTTATGTTTCTTTTTTTAACTATTTTTAAGCATTAATTTAAGATGTACAGATGACGATAAATTCGTCTGGTTTTTCGATTGAAAACATACAAAACAAAAACACATATATTCAAAACGTATTTCCCTGAATTCAAATTATGAAATTACATATCTGAATCTTTATCTGTACAGACAAAAGATTAAAGTTTTATAGTTACTGTACGTAAATAGAACCATTTGCATACCTTCTTCATTGCATCCCTAAAGATGTTACGTTAGTCATTTGAATACACACACTTATTACGATTTAAATTTTTCGAGTGTTTTTTACAATACTGCAAATAAGAACTAAGCTCGATACATTTCCGAACTCATTAAGCAATTAATTCGCCTTAAGAGATGCGACGTAAACACTTAGTTGTTCGCTTATAATATATAGATCGCAGTTACTCAGACAAAGTACACACTTATTTCATTGTGGGTTCGTTTCAAAGTAGAATATCGGATCCAAGCTGTAAGTAATGTTTCTCAAGCGTGGCGTAATATTTCGGCTCTTTACAAATTTCACGACAGTTCGTGACGAATTTCAAACGTCATTACATGTTTTCCGTGACGAAACAACGGTTCATTTCTTATACCATAGGCGTTCGTTATGTTCTGTAAAATATCCAGTTCATTTTGCATTTGCATAAGGAAAACTATCTTTAAACATTAAGTTTTTCTAGATGTAGGTAAATATGAAACAAAATACATATATTTTGCAACTAAGTTTACTTGAGATTAGTTGATGATTTAAATACAGTATATCTGTTTAACATCTCGCCTACCTTACAATCTCAATAAGTAAACAAAATAAATCTTAGTAATATTTCTAATATAAAAAATGAGTATGCAAAATATTGTAATGTTTTGCTTAAATCATTATTGAACAGAACTGCATAAATAAAATACAAATGAAGTGAGTAACAGGTTATAATATGAATAAAAATGTGCCAAAGCAAAATCCAAAAATGATGTAATTAATTTACTTTAGTCGAGTTGATACCAATCAAATTAAGATGTCCTCTGTTTATTTTCCTGCCCCCAATACGTCGTCTGAATTTCGAGACATTGTTTACAACTTCACTACTGCGTGCAAGAGAGGGAGAGAAATCAAAGACGGCCTTCTAAATTTGTTAAAAAAAACCAACACTGTTACATTCCCAGCACTCATAACAGACACATATTCTCCTTCAATTTTAGCAATTGACTCCAGAAAAAAATATCGGAAAGAGTTCCAAGAAGTCGTTCATGCTTCAGTAGACAGAAAAAATTTAGGTCTGTAAAAAGTTTATATTGTGGCTATCTACGTTAGAAGTTTAAAGCGTTTACCAAATTTAATGTTTATTGCAAGAAAATAGTATATTCCTTTTTTCTTTTTTCACAACTGACAAAATTAACAACTTTTTCCACAGGATAAGATAAGATTTCCAAAATTATGCATGTAAGAGTTTTTTAAAGTGTTTTATTCCGCCTGGAATAATAATACTTTAAAGAACAAAAACAAACATACTAAAACCAAAGTGTACAAGTGTAAAAAGAAAACCACACAATAACTTATATATCTACGTTATACCTAATACCTAACACTTTTAACATAATTTTGAATTTTGTTGAACATACTTTTTCTCAGAGGCTGTTGGCCATAAAATGCTGAGGTTTTGCATATTTAAAATAGAAAAACATAAAGTACAACGCATCATAATTTAAAAAAAACGTTTTACCAAAAGGGTGCTTATATTTGCTTTTGAACCCATTTACTGAACGCTAAAATGAGAAATTTTGAAAAATTATAAGCCAATTTTTCTCAACCATATACCGTGAACGATTTAAGTGGACAATCAAACAAACACGTGTATAGACTGAAAATACTTCACACCAGAGTTTTGTCTGGCTTTTAATTCCTTATAGAATGAAAGATATCTAGGTTTAGTATTTTTTTTAAATGTGATGTCTGTACATGATAGGAAGACCGCCATCGGCCACGTTGCTTCTTGCATTCCTGAGCTATGATGTCAACCAGGAAGTATTGGTAAGTTGTCGGTCTAATTTCAAACTTAGGTGTTTGCGATTTACAGGGTCAAGGCCATACAGAGTGTTTGCGGTAAGCTTAAATCAATAAATATTCTTTAATATACAGGGTGGAACAAAGTTAATGTTAAAAACTTCGGGAAATGGTTCATGGATCAAAATAAATAGAAAATCAAGAATAATATTTTTTTAGAAAAACGCTTCAGTTTCCAAATATCCGCCATTTTGTTTATTTTACTAAATAATTTATATCTAGAGAAGTTTTTAACCGATTGAGTTCAAACTTGGCATGAAGTTTAACCTAAAAATGATCTATCTTAAGAAAAATAAGCGATTATATCCAATCATGCATTTTAAAATGGTGGCTGTTTGAATTACTCAAAAACCCGTACATTTTAACAAAAAATGTCAAGACACTTTTTTTGTAGCCCTTTGGATTCCCTATCGGATGGTGTAACTGTTAAAACAATCGAACGAAGGATAAAGCTAAGTTATGTGTAATAATTGGTTTATTCAACCCGGCATCCTAACCAACACAGTAAATACTACAATATTGTATGTACATTTGCTGCCATTATCTTTAACTTAACTATTATTCTTCATACGATTGTTTTGAAAGTTAAATCATCCGATAGGGAATTAAAAGGGCTACAAAAGAGGTACCTTGACATGTTTTGTTAAAATGTACGGTTTTTGAGTAATTTAGGTCTGACATTTTCAAACAGAAGCCATTTTAAAGCGCATGATTTGATATAATCGTTTATTTTTCTTAAGATAGATCATTGTTAGGTTAAACTTCATGCCAAGTTTGAACTCAATTGGTTAAACCGTTCTCTGGATATTAATTATTTAGTAAAAGAAACAAAATGGCGGATATTTGGAAAATGAAGCGCTTTTCGAAAAAAATATTATTATTCATTTTCTATTTATTTTGACACATAGAACCATTTCCTGAAGTTTTTAACACTAACTTTGTTCCACCCTGTATATATTGTAAAAACTTTGCTTAATCTAAAGTCGAACTTAATCCTTATCCGATTTAAATTATATTTCGCACTCTTTAAGAAGGTAGCTTAATGTTACAATTTTAAAGTAGTAAATTAAACCATGAAAACAATTGAAGTTAGCTTTATTCTCAAGGAATTGAGTTTCAATTGTTTTGCCTTCTCTCAAGGACAACAGTTTTTGTTGTAAATAGGTCTAACAGCATATTCCCTTTAGAAGAATAATTCGCAATTTACCAGAACTGAGAATGGTTATGACAACATTTTGAGTACATTTAGGCCTACTATTATTATTTTTCCGAGTGAAATTTTGGCTCTAGGATTGTAAGCTTTAACAGTTCCAACATGTAAATCTATGCACTTGTAAATTAAGCGACAAGTTTAAAGATAGTTTTCTTAACAGTTGTTCAGCCATTGCATTACATATATCATCAATGCGCTTGCTTCATGATTACGTGTTTATTCATGATTATAAAGACCTCTCTTATATTCTCGATCAATAAAATGTCGATTCTCGTGACTCCCGAAAGTTCGAGGTCTGTAAGATGTATTGGCGATGTTCAATACAAGGACTTTCGTCTCTCTACATTAAACATTGCGTAAATACCACTTATTGTAATCACAGTCAGTAAAACATAGGCCTAATGCACATTTTATTTCTTTATTCAAGAGATGGAAATAGCCTAGTTAAAAGGTATTGTTTGTAGCAGTAATGTTTTCTCTACAAAATATTCAATAGATACATGTTTACGCCGATTAGTACTCTTCATTTATTATTTATTACTACTATCCGATTAATGATTAAGAATAGGTATAACTTTTAGTAATGTTTTCATAAATTTTACTAAAAGAAATGCAATTTTGAATGATTGTAGTTGTATTCATTGCCTTGCTAAAATTAGTATTTCTCCCTTTTCAGAGTAATTCATGTCATCCTGTAGGTGTAGGCACTCTCCAAGTAAGATTACAGTTCTCATTAACATATCCTAAAATGTTTCTTGTGCGAACAATTTGTCATTTTGTATCCCATAAGCACAAAGTAAGGACGTCAAGCAACCTAAATATGTAACTTTTTACAAGTACTGGACCAAAAACAAAAAATATATTCGTTTATTTTCGAAATGGTGACTGTTAAACTTCAAAAATTTCTAAAATATAATGTTAACCTCAAACCTCTGTAGCTCAACACTATCTTATTTCAAAGCAACTGCTGGTATGAAGTATATAATTGAAATTAATATAAAATGTTTTTGTTTCACTAAACACAAATAATTTTGATTTTATCTCTAATATTTCCTTGCTTCAAACACCATTGTTTTAAACTACGGTACTTCCTCTTGATATCCAACTGGGCATATATTCGAAGGACGATTCATTTATTGTCCTCCCGACGCCTTCAAGGTTCTACTCAGCGGTTATGCTACCACAGACAATAGTCTAAAATGTAATTATAGGAGTAATGTGCCTTTGTTAACATATTCTGGCTTAATTTGGTTAGTGTTCTCGCTACACCACCAACATCTCTTATTATAGACGTAGGGCGCCAACATTAAGTATTATGAATTTCGAATACAACCTTGAAATTTTCTTGGCTACTCTTGCCGCAGAAAATAGATGTTATATAGGTACCCAGAAATCCTCTCGTATCGTATTTGTCGAAAGAGTCTATAACTTAGTTCAACTTTGACCAAGCTCTCTTGGGAACTAAAATCGTAATGACGACGACAAAGTTACTTTGAACTGATATGAATGGAATTCACTCTATACAGTATTTTCTCCAGTAGTCACCTTCACGCTTGAATCAAAACGTCTAAGAAACTGTTTCGAGATTCGCAAGAAATCCATGCTAAACTATACTGAGAAGTCTAGAAAGTGAATTTAATTTTCAAGAGGAAGTTGAAACTGAAAATTCAATTGAGTTTAGGCTTGATTACTCTGGTAACTTAATGATTGCGTTATTATTTTCACTGTAAAACATTATAAAGAAAATTTGGATGAGAGTCATCAACACCGACTTGTCGTTGTTTCTTTGATTACCCTACATTAGTTTTAGAATTTAAACAATGTTTACACATGCACGCGTTCTTACCTTACTATTTTTTTGCTAATTTCCATAGGAAACATGAGCTATTGCAGTGACCCTTATGGTAAAACCTAAGATTGGGAGTAGTAAATGAGCACCGATCATGGTCCCCAGAACACGTTTTGGGGTGTCATTCAAAATCATATTTATGTGTTAGCACTCTATTGGCCGCATTTTAAGTCCGATTTGGTCCAAATTTGGTACACATGTTAGTTTTCTACGTCGCTCGAACGAGTTCGTTAGCCATGAAATCCAACAACTGGAAGCACGTGTTTTAACAGGAAGTAATTAATTATTTTTAGCGATTTTTGTACTATAATGAAACTTTTTAGGGTTTTAGCTACAAAAATAAACATAGCATATTATTATGCACATTTTCCATTTTTACACATTTTCCATTAACCGGAAGTAACTATTTTTTTGAGAGATTTTTCTTACGATTATTAATTTTTATCGGGGTTTTTTCTACTACTATAAATCTAGGATGTTATTCTGCACATTTTGTTTTTTACGCGACCTTATAGCTCGCTTAGTTCCCCTAAAATCGACCAGAACATAAACTGTTATAAAAGTACCCAGTTCAAAGCCACGTGGTGAATTTTACCTTGGGGGCATCTTCTCATCCGAAGCGAAGCTCATAACCCGAGGCCACTGAGAGTGTAACGAAGGAGCGCGTGAGGCGAAGCTTTAGGCTTAGGCGCAAACAAATTCTGCTTATATAATTTGTACAAGTAGGCAGCTATTCAGCACCGTCGTGAGTAGACTTATTTTTCTAATTGTTGGTCGAAACCCTAAAACATAGGCCTATAAATTTAATTTTTGAAATTTGCGGTTCAGTTGCGTGGTCGAATTGAATTATACATCTAGGGTTAACCAAGTTTAATTTAAAAGTCGTCGATTAATCAATTTATCTTTTGGTACAAAAAGTATGATTTTATGTTACAATATTTTTTTAACTTTAAAAATAACTAAAAGTATTTATTAAGTAATTTAAAATTAATTACTTCCATATGGAATCTTTATTTCGAATTATTATTACTAAAAATGCATATACATTATTAGAATGTTAACAAAAATCTACTGTAATGTATCAACTGACATCTAGTTCAACTCAGCAATGTAAAATTGAAATAAAAAAATAGTGTCATGTTCATTTTACCACTCTTAATGCCGTGTATTTTATCAACTTTGGTTTGAATTGTGTTACCTATTGAACGATTTTCTGTGTAGAGACAGCAATCTCAACAATGAAAAATTTAATTTCTGGGAGCTATTAAGTGTAGGTTATTTCAGCAGTATGGCTATTCATTTGGTCTTTAGTAACAGATAACATTTGAAGAATTGATTAATACGTTTTCTTTGCCGGTTTTGGACTGCGGTATAAAGCTGCGCGCACCCTGCACCGAGCGGTACGGTCGACACGTGAGACCGGGAATTTTATAAAAGTCAAATGCATGTTTCCTTATGGAGGTGTTCACACTATACACTAACCAGGACGACCGACCGCCAACGGACGATTCGCCACTTTTGCAATTTTGAAAAATGTAGGAGTGAAAGAACTTTTGGACAATCCGCGGCGTGCCGTACCGGTCGGTGTTAGCGACGCCACAGAACTATTCACCATTTGCTGTAATACAAAAGAAAGCGGCAACACAACCGCACTCGACGAGACCGAGTACAAAAATCCTGTTACCAGTCACATGGTAGCACCCTGTAAACCTATGTTCGTTCTGTCCTCGTCGGTCGTGCTGAACGGTGCAGTGTGCGCAGCTCCTCAAATTCGCTGTTTTTGTTGTACGTGTCGGTCGTACCTAAAATATCCTATACAAAGGTTAAAGAGCACTGTGGCGACAAATTCACAATGATTGAATGAAACCCCGAACCACAAATAGAAGGAACAAAAAACAATAACAACAATTTAATGAAAAGATATGTTTATTGTACTACCCTTATGCACATTTCAATGACATAGTCCGAATTGTCCGAATCATCCTCAGAGGGCTTTAACACTACTGTTACATTTTTTTATGATCATATATGTACACGGTCATCAAATATTCTCAACTAAGGATTACGAAATCCTTTTGAACCTCATATGAATGTAGATATTATATATAATCATTTGCATATATAGTACATTTTAATTATTTAATATCGTAAGCTCTTTATCATCCCCTTCTAGGAATACATTCAGGACAGTCTGATTTATTCTGCAAATATAAGAGATTAGCTACAAATTGGCAAACTGCCAACACGAGTGTAGTTCTTTTTTTAAACTCTGCTTTATAATTAAATCATGTACAGTCTAGTAAACTAGTGGTCAGTCGGTAATTTATCATACAGTTTTTCTAGTGTGTTCTGCGTGTTTGTAAGTAATTATTATGTAAAGATGGAAATACAAAGTTTTTTACAGTCTAAGACACAAAAGTTAACAGTTAAAACGCAGATG
Source organism: Philaenus spumarius (assembly GCA_018207615.1). Classification (NCBI taxonomy): domain Eukaryota; kingdom Metazoa; phylum Arthropoda; class Insecta; order Hemiptera; family Aphrophoridae; genus Philaenus; species Philaenus spumarius. The sequence goes on along the minus strand of JAGFPH010000402.1, from coordinate 77,530 downwards.
CAAAGTGTCGAAGTATTTTTTCGAAAAGAAATACAAAAACAGTTGATTTTCCGATCAAAAGTTTCTTGTATGATTATCCAATATTTATTCAGGAAGATGACAAAAGAAACAAATTAATATATTTTGAACCAAATTTTGTTTATGCTTATCCGTCAGATTTGGATGGGAAGTTTATAATCTAGTGACAGTTTTGTATTTTGTTAATGGGTCTGTTTAAGTATTCATGCAGACACTACGCTTTATAACTCCTATTCAATGTGGTTAGTCACTACTCTTATTAGTTTGTATTATCTTGAAATAGGCTTTAAAGAAATTAAATAGCAGTTGTTACTTTCAGAACGATTGGGTAATTTTGAGATTTTTGTTTGTTGCATACGTCTAAATAAAATATGCTTTAAAATTTTGGGAGGAAATGGAAAGCACAACTTCGCGGTTAAGGGCAGGGTACCTAAATTTAGGCTCTACAACCCAAACTTATTCAGCTATCTTTAAAACGTTTTATTAATCTCAACCTTGGAACATAAACAATTAATTATTAATAGCTTGTACCACCTACACAAATATCATTTAATTATATTGTTCACACCTCCATGTTAGAAAGTGTTACAATCAAACACTACTATATCCCGCGTGGTCCAAGTTACAACCGAAATAGCGTTGATAGTTATACGGTAAGAACGAAAGGGAGAGATGTCTACTTCTCTGGATTAGTTGTTCAATGTGGAAAGCAGCTCTCTTGTTTTCGATTCAAACGCGTTAACATTTTTCTTATTCCGCTTAGAAATCTGTGTAAAGTATCAGATGTCTGTGCTCCTTCCTACCTGCGTGATATATGCTTTTACTGTTATAAGAAACAGTCCGGTAACTTAACTAAAATTAGGGTCTTTCGATGAATTTTACAGTGGATGCATATTTTAACAAATACGTCAGAACTCGCTTGAATAAATTAAATAAATATAAATGTCATGTTTGTATTTAGTTCATCGGAAGAATTTACAATATTCGATTTTTTCGTGTAAGTTCTGACGTGTTCGTAACACCGGAAGCAATACTTTAATTATATTAGTTTGTTATTTAATCCAAGCCACTGTAATATTCTAATCTAGACACCATAGTAGTAAATATCAGCTGCCGATTTGCCCTATCGTTTCAGGAATCCTACTTAACACACTCGGAGAAAGCAAACATTAAAACACGCTATTTCCGGGATCCTAAGAGATTTAGCGTATCGTGCTAAGAAAAGCGGAACTGGTGTAGGCTACAGCAATTACTGTTAATTTACAGTTGGCAGAATTGCATCCTAGTTGTAGACGGCACGTTCCCGCCGCACGCCTCACGACTGTTGCGACTTGTACCAATACTTCAAGTCACTACAAATATTCGTTGGTGCAAAATTTAAATAGAGCATATTTGTTTTTTTTGGATTGTTTGAAATAATTTGATGAAATAATTAAACGTCCGATTGAGTATGTTAGTAATATGATTGCTAGTATGTTATAATTTGCCTTCTGGGAGATTAATACTGTACCCACCGTGCTTTATCAATTCGTTGAACATGTTAAGATAATTCGTGCAATAAATGTAATACGAAAGCCAATAAATAATATACTTTTTTTAGTCAATAATAGTCTACTTTTCAGTGAACCAATATAAAAGCCAAAAGACCAATAAAAAGTTTCGCAACACCATATTATAACAAAGCACATGACTAAGCAAAAAAAAAACAATAGTTTTATATAGCTTAAAAAAGCTTTTTTATATAGGGAATTTCGGTATAAAGTTTCAAAGTTATCAAAATCACTGAACCTCGCCGATAAAACCCGTTTTAAATCTTAAGGCCGGTTTCACACTGAAGGAGACAGAAGACATGGAGACGAACTGTCTGTTGAGACAAACATCAAATCTGTCTACAACAAACCCGGTCTATTCAGTCTTCAAAATATGTCCAGTTGATCCTTTTGTGGGCTATTTGTTTTACCTTACAAGAGAAAGAGAACGAAAATGATGGCAATTATTGGTAGATCCATGGAATAGGAAGCGATATTTAAGTGGTTTTATAAACGAAATTAAACTGATGAAAAGTGATTTAAAAACTTTACTATATTGAGTGTTTCAAGCTTCGATTATCTATTGGGGTTAACTGAAGAAAGTTTTTTGAAAATGACAACAAATTTCAAAAAAACCCATACCACCAGAAGAAAGAGTATACGATTATTTGTAATTATTCTAAAAGAAAACATAATAATGTATACAAACTTAGAAAAAGAGGAAGCTCAATGTCCATTTTAGAGGTTTAACCAAGTACAATATTTAAAATAACTTACAAAACGAGGAAGCACATTGTCTATTTCATTGTTTATGGTATCACCGAAAACACTATTTTTATACAACTTACAAAATGAGGAGGTGCAATGTCCATTTTAATCGTCTCACCAAGTTTACTATTTTAACACATTTTGCAAAATGAGGAAACAATATGTCCATTTCAGTGGTACTACCAAAAATACACTACAGTATTTTAATATAACTTAGAAAATGATTAAGCATAATGTCCATTTCAATTTCTTTATTATTTATTTATGTAATTATAGGCCTACTCTAAAACTATTGTGTGCATGTTTAGTATATTTTACCTGCCTTAACGGCAGTATAAACACATAACTATGTTTTGTGCAAAACTATGGCACAGTACCTTTCAAATAAAATAAGATTCTCGCCTCTCCTTTTATAATAAATACTGTACTAAAAAATTCTTGCAAAACGTTTTCATGTTTACTTATTAATATATTTGTTCAAATAAAAATACTACAATTGAACGCATTTGTATATAATGAAAACAATTTTTTAAACAAACTATACGACATTCATGATGTTGTTGAACGGTTGTTGTCTATAATAGGCCTACTACAAACCTCAAACTATGGATGAATCCGACGCATGCGCACAAGCAAGAGATGAACAGACTGTGCTCGCGACGAAGTAGGAGCTGTCAAGCAATTCTGTCTTCTCGTGTCCTCCTCGCAACGTTTTTGTCTCCTCTTCTTGCACTGGGAGACAGTTTGCCGCGTCTCTTCGTGTTTTTTCTCCTCCAGTGTGAAACCGGCCTAACTCTTCAACACGGGAGTTTTTATTGTAGTACTCCTCCCTGCTGCTATAGTTTCTCCAGAATATCTGTGATATAACTTTACAAATTTAACATCTCTATAACTACCGTACCTAACTAATATTTATAATGTTAACCAAATTAATCATTTAACATAATATACTAAAATTTTAGCTGAAAATGTTAATTACGATTATTTACGCGTCAAATTAAATTTAAGTGTAATTCAGAGGTTTAACCTCAGTACAATCACTTCCTTCAGCGGTCTCAAACTAAATAATGTGATATATATTTCTTAAAGCTTGTACATCAACATCCATAAGATCATATAATCTTAAGTCTAAACGTGAATTATTATGATTAAGCCTCCTGTATCATCGTATCTCATCTGCTTCGTATCTGAAAATTGCTTTGTTGTTTAAATTAACCGTAACACTCATGTTTAGGCCTGGATTCGCTTTAGGCATTTGTTTTAAAATTAAGAAACAAGTAGCAAAAGATTACTCCAAATCATCGTTGCAGAAGCGGTAAAACTCAGCTAAAATCTATAAAACCCATTAGCCGAGTTGCTGTCACATGTTTATTTTGTAGAAATAAAAAATAAAAATTACATTCTGGGCTTGGAAAAGAAAAACAACCTACAATGTTTTCTGTTATGTTACAAATCATAATAGTTCGTAAAAAAAGTCGCTAGATAGAAGCATCGAGTATGCGTGCATAATATTATGGCAACACCACAATGACTGGGCCACTAGGCAAGGCATGACGTAGAGCAACCTCGTTCAGCGATGAGGTTCTGTGATCCCGATTCTAATCCGACAGAAGATAATGCATGTTTGAGTAGTTTTTCTTAATGATATGTTTTTGTAATTATGACATCCGCGTGATATCTTTGAAGTAAAAACGGGGAGGGGGTGCAATAATATAGACATGTAAGTGGAAGAGGGCGAGAACTTCCCTTATTACATCGTCTGAGATTACGTCAGAATACATAGCATTGATATGTTAAATTAATGTCTATCACCACAAGCTCTGTTTTAGTATTTTCATAAAACAAGAACAACCAACACACAAGAAAAAATTTTAATATTTTAAAGATATGGGTTACCAACATTGCCACGAGAAAGTGATATAAATGCTGGAAACATAACATTAACTCCTTTGTGTTGTACACAATTACTCCGGAACTCAAATGGCAGTCGCGGTGAACTTCGAAGGATTAAATGTCACTAGGATTATATTGATGTATATTATTCTCTGGAAAAGGCCGTTTTTAAGGTCATCCCTCCTCCATTCCCTTAGCCTACCTTCTATATATACTTTGCTACCCTTAATATAGAGCTCTACTCTAATAAATATATAAAGTAGTTTTAATATTAAATAAGTTGTCATTGAATTATTGTTACTTTAAATTAGGGGCCTCAGAACTGCTAACACTTGCCCGCGGATACCACCAAACTAGCTCCAGTAGCGGGCAAACATGGCCTGCCGTAGTTTATTTTGATCAAGGAACACAAGAACTGAATACATAACGAAATATAATACACGAACTATAATGAATGATATGAGATTTATCCTATAAACTTACAGATGCATACATGGATACATAGGTAACTTACATAATGCAATTAGACATTATCATTATGCTTAATGAGAATTATGTAGCTGTAACTTTCCACTGATAATTGTTGCTGATATTTTTTACATTTTTTGATACATTTTATTTTGGAGAATGTTTTTTCCCACAGATAAGAAGTACCGAAAGCGGAAAAAGCCATGAGCAAATGTATGCAACTGACCGAACTGTTTGAGTGGAAGACTCTCGTAAAATTCCAGCAATAACGACTTTAAATATTTTCTTAAAAACTATTGCTATATGAAAATCAATCATTTTCATTTAAGGTTTTTGGGCAAGAGTTTATATATCGGTGCTAAAAGGATATTGAAAAATCTTGATTTCGAAAGATAGATGTATGTCTTTGTCCTTAGGTAGGAGGTAGTGTGGCCCTTAGGCTTTGTTTGGAAACCCTGCCTTATACCTTTAATTATAATTAAAATGTGAATTATTGTTAACTAATATAGTTTTTGTTTTGTTTTAGGTAAGTGGAGTTATGAACGATTTGTTTGAATGGATAGCATTTAAGGTAACCAAATATAGTTTTTATGTTTACTTTGATATAGCCATCATTTGTTTTTATAAGATGGATCCATATTAGTTTTTCTCTTTTGTTCTACTAAACACGCTGTATCACACAAAACCTGTATCCGTGGTGTTAATGTTTACGGATTCATTATACTCAAAACAAGACTTGTTCTGCTGATAATACTGAAAAATACCGCTAGATGGCGGTGATTCGTTACCTGTATTGCAGCGCTTTACGGCTTGGCATTGAACTATTTGAGTTCTGCTTTCAAGTTTGTGTTCAGAATATTGTAATTTTAAGTTTCATTTATAATGTTAAATAACTATTATTAGTAGGTAGTGTTAAAACTTCATTGACTAACCAAAACTATAATTGCTTAAATCGTTTGTGACACAAATTGTTGGTTTTGTATTGGATATTCAAAAACGTACATTTTAAATGGTTGTATAAATTACATTGTGTTTAAGGGTCTGCTGTAGAAGCAGCCATCTTTGATATTTATCCCGTAAGAACACTGTTAAATTCAAAACCATTTATTTCGTTTATTTTTATCATAAAATTGTTTGCAAGGTCTCATTTTAACCAGTCACATTACGCATAACTTTTGCATTTCTTTTATATCCCGTTATTTGTTATGTAATTGCCATTTTTAAGTACCAAGTTTCAATTGTTTCCCTTACACAATAAAAAGTGAATAATTAAAAGTAAATAGCATAATTTTTTAAAGAATATTTAGTTTTTTCTCTTTACGCAATTACGACAGACAGATTTATAAAAGGATTTTAAATGGGGCAAAGTTAAAGCGCTCAGCTGCATGAAACGTCACTGTTTGGATATCTCAATACGTTAAGGGCTGGAGTAGCAGGTTGCTTTCTCTTTTGCTGAAGCAGAGCCTTAATATATTTTATAAAGAACGCAAATACCATTTTACGTTTAACGCCTTCATTTCGTTGTATATACTAGGCCGAGTCTTCTTTTGTGATCTGAAAATTGCATATCGTACCAGGCGCTCTGTCTTACTGAAGTTGATTAAGGCTCTTCTTTATCTTGAAGAAAACTCCCGAGCTGTTGTCTTAAGGGTCTGCTCCAGTAAACGAGAAAGCAACCGGAAACGCAACCGCTTCTCACTGTATCCCTATCTAAACAGTGCAATTTCTTGCAGCTGAACGCTTTGACATTACCTCATTTCAAACCATTTTATAAGTTTATCTTTTGTAATTGAGTGTTGAAAAAAAATTAATATTCTTTATACAATTTCGGATCCGGCTTGCAAATTATTTTTCATTATTCATTTTTTATTGTGTTAGGAAAATAAAATCGAACTTTGTACTTACAAAATGTCAATTACATAACAAATCAAAAGCATTTAAAAAAAAGTAAATTGCAAGACGGATGCGTATTGTGACTGTGCTTAAAATGAGACCTTGTAAATAATTTATGATAAAAAGTAAACGTAATAAATGGTTTGAAATTTTAAACATTGCTCTTATGGGATAAAGATCCAAAATGGCCGCCACTACAGCAGACCCTTAAGGCTCGGCTCCCTACATTCAAAACGGCGAAGTTGGGAACCAATTTGAATGTTAAATAACCAAAACATACCTTCAGTCTTTAGCATATTTTTGCGTTGTTTTTGTCAAAAAACGAAAGCTGTATTTTTTTTCTTAAAGTAAAATAGATTGTCGGTGCTGATTGCTAAGGTTTTTTCTAATATCTCTTTTTGCAACTGAGTAAAAAATTAATACAGTTTACTATTTTTACTATTTACATCATACGTTTATGAAAAAAAATAGAACGGTTTTTGAAAATGTATTTAGCAATCAACATCCGCATATGACAGTACTTCAAAATGAAACCAAATTTTTACATTTATTCCACGAATTAACAGAAAAAAATGACTTATTCTGTAGCATTGCTCTTATGGGAATCAGATTCAATATGGCGGACAGGGTAGCGCCCCCTTAATGCACAGATATACTCTTTTTAAGGGGCACTTCACCCACAAATTAAAATTCGATATTTGAACAGAGATATTTAATTTAGTTGTTTCTTTTATTTTATCTAAATATTTTTCCTGTAGTGTATCTAATATATTTTTCAAGTTTGGCACTCTGACCAAAAGAAGACTGATTTTTATTGAAATTTAGCAGAGTATCTACATACATTACTACTACTAGTAGATATTAATAATTTATTTGGTTTGCGTCTTTACATTTAAATATACGTTTCGGTTTAACAGCTAAAAAATTAATAGGGTATTTTAATAGTTTTAAGCGGCACATTTGTTTTAAAATACTGATTTTTTATTATTTTATGAAACCCATACTAAAAATTACAGAACATTATTTTGATTTCAAAAGTTATATTATGAAAACATTAACATCCATTTTTAATTTAAGAAAAACAAAAACGTGCATTTTATGTGACATACTGAAATTGGAAACTGTGGTACAAATAACAACCACATAAAAACATGTTATTATAAAAATATTTTCTAATGTCCCAAAATAGCAGTTGTAGATAAAGGTTTGGTGTTATCATTACATTTTGTGCATGGATGTAAATATCAAAAAACAATCAGTGAACATGAATCAATAAATAAAATATATTTAAAAACAAAACAGTGTACTTTTATTTCTAATATAAAAGATGGGTATCGTCACTGGCGAGAACTTTGTTATAATTTTTCTTCGAAAATAGTCCATCGACATTATTCTTGCAAAGGCTTGAGCTATTATAAGTTTCCGTTGGTGTTTCGGGCATCGGGTTGGATTGTTTTTAGAGGCTAAACTATTTCATGCTGTGTTTGCAATGTGGATATTTTTACCTTTAGGAAACAATTAACAATTACTACTGCTACACAGTTTTTGGTCTGGAATTTAAGGAATCAATAATCTATAATTACGCGTTTCTCAAATTAAACTACTTTAAATTTTGCAATTTAAATTTTAATATAAATCTATAAAAAGTAAAACCATTTAAAAGCTATAAAAAATTAAGATTGTTTCTTAGTGTTTTAGGTAAAAAAACTGCTCGCCTTCACTGACGCAGGGTCGTAATTACCACTTTTCATCTTTCATTTAAAACTTGTTTCTACTTTCTTTTATCAAGCGCGTGCAACTTAATTCGAGAGAGAATTAGTTTTTTCTACTTTCGTAGAATGAAACATCTCGTGTTTTCTTCCCCTTGAGTTTGTACAATAATGAAGACGGATGATGTTTGTCTGTACAGTCCGGGTATTGTACAAGTGATTATTATACTTCTCGGTTAATTTAAAAACAGCATGTGTCTGAAATTTGTTCATGAACATAATTTACAAAATATATATATCAATAAAATAATAATCACAATACAACCGTTAAACAAAACTGTACACCTCAGGTAACTTGTGAGTGTAAATATCTTTTAGTAAGTTGATTACTCTGACTGCTTTTTCAGTAACTTAAGTAAGAGTTAAATGAGATTAACAGACTTTTCTGCGGAGTAGTACAGTCATATCAAACAGTTGCGGGATGTTGCTTGCTCCTTACATGGGAATGCTTATTTATGTATTTTTTAGTGAAACACGGAAATGTTTTTGACATATAAATATATCATAAAATGTTTTGTTAATATGTTATCTTTTTCATAAATGTAAGAGACGAAGACAGTTGCATGTTTTAAGCATGTTATTATTTTTAATAACTCAAAGAAAAATGCAACTTTCGACAAAATCTAATCTTGTTAAATTATTTTAGAACTAAAATCTTTTGAAATGTTTGTTGTAATAGTCTACGAATAATAAAAGCAAAGGTACAAATATTCCGTTTTTTTATTGCAATTTTTATATTTCGTATTTGGAATGTGAGTAGTATCGTGGGCAAGAGTTGGTGTTTTAAAAGGCGTGCTGATAGTTAAGGGTTAAGAAAAATTAGGTTTTATAACTAAAAATATAAAAATTGTAGACTGCTAAGCATTTTCTTAACGTTTTACTGAAATTTAGAATTGTATATAATATTCATAGTTCCTCTCATTTTTAGTTTGATATGGGTTGAATAAAAAATATGACGTAAACATTGTTTATTATACATAATTTTCAAGTGGAATTTGGTGTTTGTTATTTCCAAAGCCGTTAAACTCAATAATCAAAATACGTTTTTTATTTATATTTACTTCTAAACTGAGTAGAGAATTTAAGTCACAGAATTGCCCATAGAAACGGAATTGAAATCGGAATCATACTTGATTAATTAAAAACAATTAGAATCGGACGTGGTGCTTCTTTATTTTTGATTATTTTCCTTTATTTAAAAACTAAATGCAATTTAAAAATTGTTATTTATTTTATTTTGTGTTTTGATGTTTTTATTATTGTTATTCTGTTATGCTTTACTGAGACTTTTCTTTATTGGTGTTTTATTTCATATACAAAGGTTTATAGTTGTTATTAATATTATTCAATAGTTTTAAGTTAATGGCGATAGTATTCGGGTTTTTTCTTGTTACCTAATTTTAAGATTTGAAATATTTATTTATTAGATAATAATGCACCACTACAACAAAATTAGTTCCTAAACATAACTCAGTTCATACTCTGCGTACAATATTTAGTTATCGAAATGTACATAAGAAAATAACATAGTAATTTTTAAAAATTGTATTAGTTTATTATTAAGAGAGTTATTTCTATTTTAAATTATTTTGTATCTAAGCTTTATTAAGTAGTTGTTATTTGATTTAATTGCCGTTATAATTTAAGTTTGGTTTTTTGTTACGTTTAGGAATATAATACCTCCGGATTGAATTACCAATTTTTTTGCCTACATATTGAAATTATGATTCCCGTTTAAACTATGTATTCCAAGTAGAATTAAATAAATGCTTCTACCTTTACATTGCAAGATATGCAACCGGAAATAGAAAAGAAGATTTGTTTATAGTGATATGACATAACCTTGTACATTCGGAAAGGAAATAAAGAATTGTAATGTAACTAATGAAGATAAGAGAGAGAAAGTAAAGTTCGCCCTTGCACATCGCATTACTAGAAAGTTGAAAGCACAAATAGTAACCTAGCCTGAAATAGGAACTTGTTGTATTCAGTGAATCAAACTGCATTAAGAAAGTGTGCAGGCTGAGGAGAGATTCAAACATTAATTAGTCATTCTTAGTTTGACATTGTAATGTCGACAACCAGTTTGCAGGTGATCATATCTCGCAACACTTCTTCACTTTCTTCGTGTTTGCAAATATTATTTAGTTAAATTAAATATAAAAGACTTAATTTATTGTTATTGCTCAACTATATTAAGTCAGGTAAGACTATGATTTAGGTAGTCCACAGAGAGTCTATCGCTAAACTAAATAGTATTAGGCTAAAATGTGTAAATAAACAGAAAAAAATAGGACTTTTTTGTCTTAACTTTGTTGTGGTTAATTTCATTGATGTTAATTTATTATTGTTTTCGTATTCAGATAATAACGTTACACTCGCTAAACGTTTGATATTTACTGTACTTTCACTAAGATAAATTCAAACCAAATAGTTGAAGCATAAACGATTTATTTGAAGGAAAAACACGAATTTCAACCACCTAGTTGGAGATATACGGGTTAGACATCGCTAACTTTGACATAAATTGTGACACTGGCTAAATTGGCTGCTCCGATGCAACAAAGGTTTCCATTCTTCCTATTCCTTAAAGGTAATATTCTATCCTGTGTAGTTCACGTGTTCTTCTTAGCTCTGCTGTAGTACAAATGCATTTTGTCTGATATCTAGATGTTTTATACCTCTCCCAAGATTGCTTTCTTAAACTTGTTCATATATTATATAGCTGTATTTCAACAACGTACATAATGGAATATACAAAATATCAGATCAGGAAAAACTTCTTATTTTAATATATTTCGTATTTAATAATAAAGCGATTCTATTTTAAGTAATATCATTCGTTAATGATTTTAATTAAGTAATAACATATTGTACAAACTCAAAAATATGTTGTCATAATATTTCAAGACTTGCAATTTTTATTATGGCTGTTGAAGTATAAATTACTTATCCTGATAAACTGTCCCATGTATTTTATAATTTATTTTTTAATTTAAGTTGAAGAATCAATCATAACCTCAAAGTTAATATGGTAAATAATATCAAATGTCCAAATTAAATTATTAAGTTTATGATATAACAGAAGTTATAGTAAAGTTTTAAAACACCAGTCGGCATGGCTTATGTCCTTCTCCTAAACAAAAACCTAACCTGAAAACTATAGATTATAAGTATGATAATGGAAATGCCTCTGAGACTCCAATATAAGTGTGACACCGTATTGAATCAGCTAAACTGATGGGTAAATAATCTTCTTTTGCGTTACTGTTTATAGGCCTAAATATTCATTTACCTTATGTGTAACTTTCAATATTTCTCCCTCAAATTTAAAACCGTACTCTTTAGACTGATATTTTTAATAAATATACAGAAAGTTCACTGATTCGTGTAATTTTACTTACCACTTATTATTTTGTTTAACAATAATCTATTAGGCCTACTGCGCAATATTGTATTCTCTATACTGGCTATGTATTAAGCAATAGAAGTTCTCTTTACCATATTGACATTGCTTAAGACTGATTTGATTATTACAGTTGAGTAACGAACGGTTGGGTCGAGAGTGTTGGCTGTAGAATCGATTAGTGATAGCTGCTTAGTATGCACCTCGCCAGCAGCTGGTATGCCAAGAATTCCGGTCACCGTTACTTTTAAATGAAAACTTCTCCCCCCACCTGTCATCTTCGTCAAGTTCATGTGTTAAATTTTGTGTTTTCTTTTCTGGAATGTTTAAGTTTTGTTAAAGTTGTCTCGTTTACTTAACTCTAAATGTTGGGAATTTTAGATCTAAATGCATACAAATTGTATGTTACTTTGGGTAAAATTATCATTAAATTAGTTGTATATTGTTGGTCTAATTAGTTAGTTTTTTACCTAATAAAAAGTATGTTCTACAATAAAAGGAAATGTAGGCACATACCAACTTGGTCAGCATTAAAAGAGCTAAACATTGTATTATTCGTATTTTTGATATTAAAAAAATGTTTATCTGTCCTGAATTACCCCCATTTAACCTATTTGTGAAACATTTGAAGATTTATTGAAAACTACAGATAATTAATATAAAATTCTGTGTTAGTTCTCATTTTATGTCTTATTATAAATGTATGTTTTTCACGAACCTCTTTTTAATTTCTCCTGTTTTTATGTTTAAGAAATCGGTATTTTTTCTGAACTCTGTTCGGATTTTATGAAAAATCACAAAATGGTCGTTATTCGAAAACTTAGCTTTTTTGGATTTTAAGACATACAGTAATACATGTTTTATCCTTCTATTCTATGTAAAGTTGGCCAATTTAACTACTTTACTCGTATCTTAATGTTAATAGAGATCTTGTGTGTACCTAACTATTCCACCCATAACTAGAAATGTATCTTATGTCTTTTAAAACTTATACAGTTGAAAGCAGTCAATTTGTTTCATTCTTGAAGTTTTTAGTTTATGCTAGTTATACTAATGAAACCATCAAAGTAGCGTAGTGACTGGGCTCTAACTTACGAAGCTGTAACAAACTTGGACAACCGGACTATAATCACTGCGTCGCGTCGCACCGGTTAATAACTAAACATACTTTGCAAAAATTGTTTCTGCTGTTCGTAGAGTAAATAAATTAAACTTTTACCATGAGTTGATTAGCTCCGTTTGTAGATTATATCGGTCCTTTAAAATATTGTATTTCAGCATTGCTCTGAGAGTAGGCCTAATGTTAAACATTGGAAACTCATTCATGTCTTCTCTTTCGGTTTATACTGAAATTATCGTGTGTGATGTGTTTTAAAGAAGAACTTACATAAACTGATCTCCCTTTTTTATTTGGTTTGTTATTTTATAAATACATTTGTATTAACGTTTTTGCAAATCGAGTTAGAAAAGTGTTTGTGTTAACAGTATTTGACAGTGCATTTGTCAAGCAAGGAACATATTTGCTTTAAAACGTACATAAAATACTACTATTATAATATATTACTGCAACTTTGAAATTCCGTTGTTTTTATGACTAATAGGTTGATTTTAGCTGCTTAGGTGTCATTGTGAAATTGAGATGTATTCCCCGTTTTTTTTTTTTAACTTACTGCATCTGACATTATAGGAGGGTGTGGTAAATCGTTAGCAATTTGTTTGAGCTTTTCGTGGTTTATTATAAAATAACTTCGCGTTAGATACATACAGTTGATATGAATGGTACTGTCGTAGGCCTACTTAAAATATCAAAGTCAGATTTAGGGACAAACTTTATGTCGCCTACTAATTACGAAGTCTCTCCTCGCTAGCTGTTTTACATTTTCATTCAATTTGCTTGTAAAAAATACAACTGCTGTCTTGAAATTCAAATTAATTAGGTCAGCTTTTGTATAACGAAATATATTTCGAGAGCGAACATTTTACCTATTTTTGTATTTACGCGTTGCAAATAAGTATTTTACTCCATGTAATTTTCTGAATACAATCCATATAGAACATGCTACAATCGACCGCAGTTCGGGGGATCCCATGTCTGGAAAAATCGGAATTAAGAACTATCCACTCTCAATCATGAAATAAAAATAGTTGAATTACTTATACAGCATTACAGTAAATTACCGCTGACGTGAGTTGGGCGAATTTCCAAAATTAGATTTATATGATTTTAGAGTTACACCCAACTATTTGGGTAATTGGTCTACTCACAAAGACGTTAAATAGCTGCCTCTGTGTACGAAATTTATATTGGTAGAATTTGTTTATAACTCAGTCTCTCCACCCCCGACTCAATCACTTCTTCGCTTTGTGATTTTGCACCTCGACCTTGTGCCCTCGGATGTTTTTACTACTTCTCTTCGCTCGCAGTGGTTTGCATCCCGGCCGTCGCTTCGGCCTCGTAACAGAAACTGACCAACGATAAAATCCCCCTAGTGGATTTGAACAAAGTCCTTTTATGATATGTTACGTTTTGATTAATTTTGGAGGAACCAAACAAGGTATAAGGATGTGTAAAAACAAAATGTGTAGAAAATCTCATACATTTATTTTTTTACATAAAACCCCCAAAAGGTTCGCTAAAATACATTTCTTTTTGTTAAAAAAAAGTACTTCCGGATGGGTGTTGAATTTTTGTACTAACGAACTCGCCCGAGCCACTTAGACGACCAACGTGTGTGCCAAATTTTTACCAAATCGGACGTACGCTTCATTATTGTTTCGAGTAAAAACTTTTGTATTTGTTTGGTTCACAACATGGATTATTTTACAAATTTCAGATTTGTAAATAGTACAATATTTAAGGAATAATTAATTTTTGTAATAAATGCTTGCGATTTCAATATCATACAATATTTAAGAAAAAAGGTGGTTACATAATGCTAGGAAATAAACGTTAAAAAAATAGTTCGGCCCAACATACAAATATTATATAAATAACTTTATATCGTACTATATTTTATATAATATAATGTGTCTGGGCCTTCACTTTGAGTGAATACTGCTCGTAGTCCTGTTTTTCGTCTCTACTCAAATCATGACGTAAGTTTCGCCATTTACTTAAACGATGATGTAAGTTTCGCCAATTATTCAGGCATTGTCGAATCTGTTATAATTAATACGAATGATTGCATTAATTTAATTTAAACAATTAAATATTTTCGTCAAGAAATCACAACACACTTAACAGCAAATCACATTTAACAACACAAATACTCGGGTCATAAATATTTTGATGGCCTACAGTTAATCGAAGTATAAACATTTTTAAGAGGGCCATGCTCATGTACAAAATCCCACTTAACTTGAGTTCTTACAAATAATTTTAATGCTATTACAAAATCTTAAGTTATACATATAGAGATAGAATGAAAGTTGTGCAACTCATAACAATTTGAATAATTATAATTGTACGATTGATCTTTAATGATGACCGAAGGTCCTTGGTAGAACTTCATTTTTCAAATAAAAAACAAGAAAGGCAAGACTCAAAAATAAATTTTAGACGTTACAAAAAATGTTGGTTTATTTTTTATTTGAATTATAATTGTTTTTATGGTGTTAATAAAAACAAATAAATACTATAAAATATTTTGGATTATTTTTCCGATCAAATAGGAAAGGATTAAATTATTTAATCCAACATACAAAAGTTATATTGAAAACATCAACTTTGAGTGCAACTACGAAATCGTAAATTATAAAAGTACGAAAAGAATCAAATTTATTGGAAAGCCATGAAGATTTACTTTTCTCTGAATGTATTGAGACTATAATTTATTGAGTATTTTTTTAAAACGCTGACTGTCTAATATAAAACATTACATGTACAATTTCTCTATTATAATAAATATCTTCATAAAAACTATTTCTTATAGCCTAACCTTTTCCTCTATTAATTGTTTTGAAGATTACTTCAATCATAGAACTGTCCTCGCTTTGCAGTCCCCGTTTAACCTCCAGTATTTCTAACTATTCTCAGGATACATAAATCTATACTCTGACACATATCCTTTACACTCTATTCATTGTCTTTACTACAAAATGCAATCAATTTACTAAAGAGAACAATCGCTGTAGGATGACGCGTACCAACGAGAAAGTATAATGAATGCGTTAACGCCTCTCGGTTTATTGTTTACGTCATCATTAGTGACGTCACAAACCTGTTCCCAGTGACACCGATCAGATTGATCTCCCTTCCCCTCTAGGTGACTTACGGATGTCAGCCTTGACTTGAAGTCTACTTTTACAAGTGGATATATTTACAAACAATGTCTGACATACATAAAGAAAAAAAATAGTACTCCTGGACAAATGTTTAAATTGAAATAATTGGCATCAAAAGGTGGAAACACAATTGTAAAACTGGCATACATTTTTAAGATGTATAGTCATTGCATTTATAAGTAGTTGCTATATTTGTGTAATGTACTATGGTTACAATTCAAGCTAATAATATACATTTGCAGTCTCGTCGTATGTTTACGACAAAAATGTAACCTCAGTTTACGTCTTATCAGTTTAGTTAGGCCTACAAATGATTTAAAAAAAGTTATTCGATTTGTATATCTGTATTATTTTGCAAAATGTGAGATTACACAGAAGATGTATTTTTGACCTGGAGATGAAGTCAAGAGAATCTTCGAGACCAGAGAAGATGGTAATTAAAAACCTTAAACTTTTCATTGTAGTTCACTGTAAATTAAGTGTTAGTAATTATACGTTAGTCTGGCTTCTTTCGCTTGACAAACCGGGAAGTTTTGTTAAAGATTTACTGGATCTGTAGTTCAGAACGAGCAAAAATATATACTTAAAGTAAGTTTCTAGCTGAAAATTAAAAAATGTACATATTTTGAACTTCGGTAAGCCTGCTAAGTTTGGAGACTATAGCCGTCTTTTTTAAACGTGAAATATATTTTTTAAATGAGTGAAAAAAGTAAAAGTTTGCCCTAGATCTAAAAGTTCTATCTAAGGAACTGATGGAAACCATTGGAAAGTCGTAGGACCAAACATAGATCTCGCCAAATTCGACACTGTTAGTGCAATCAGCTTTTTGATAGCTCTCGCCGTTAAGACAAATTAAACCTCACAAAAATTATGAACTAACTTTACTTCCGCCATTTGCATTTTATTTTATGACAGACAATAATTCGGACCCTCAATAACTTTAAATATTATTAAAACTAAATTTGTAATTTTTCCTAATGTTTTAATGAAATTTGTACTAATAAAGGCGGGGCATGGAATAACATACGAAAAGCCAACTTTCATAGCTGAAGTCGATCTCCGAATAGTAACGAGTTGTGACGTTGCCTCCATGCCAACTAAGATATATCGTTATAAAAAAGTGTTTTTAAAAGCCAGGGAAATAGATGAAATCTTGATATTTCCTCTTGAGAGTGAGAATTATTCAGATAACACTTGTCAGTTTAAATTCTGAACATTATACTGTGCACATTTAGCATTAGCATTACACTAAAACAGACCGTTACAATGGTCCAATAATCGAAATAATGATAAAAAAGCACAGTTGGTCACTTTTAGTATTTGTTAAACCAGCTGGGAGTACTTTAAATATGTAGAGATAATATGTGTAAATTGTTTTGAAGTGATGACAAATGTTTTTCTTTAGAGTTTCAGATGAATTTGGGAATTAATGCAAGACTATACATTAAATAAAAATTGTTGTTCTTTTATCACTTATAGCTTAGCAGAAACCTAATTGTTAATGTTAACGTAGAATAACAAAATAAAAACAATGAAACGGTATAATTTGTATGCAGACAAGTATTATAACAGTTTTTCAATTCGTGTGTAATTTTCTAAAACATAAACTAATAAACATTTGAAGAATTTTATCCATTTTGTATCATAGTTATTTCACGTAAAATACTTAGAGAAACGAAATTAGAGGAATTATGATATGAATAAATACTCATTCTCATAATATTTAATTGTCAAAGGCATTTCAAAGATAAAGTCACCAATCCAGACACATTAACAACCAACCAATAATAGTAATAATTGAGTTACAAATTTCTAATTGTACTTATCACTGCGGAACCGTTTCATTATTAAATGTTATTTCGTGTATTGTTTCAATGTAGCCTGTTAAATTCATTAAACTTTAACAGAGAGAAACAATTACATCAAGTAGACTACAGTGTCATCTCTAAGAGGTAAATAGAAAGACACACATTTTCTAATTATCAACTAGTTGTTAAAAATAACAAAACTTGCATTTTCCAAGAACAATGTAAAACTTATAGAGGTCAAGTAGCGTGACGTCACAGTCAGCTGATAGTGTCGCATTCTAGTGGCAATACAGTACTCACCTTATACGGGCCTTGTCGGACTAGAAAAATGTTGTACGCAGCGAAATACTAACTTAATTTATAATCCATATATGGATGCGGGTATAATATAAAACAGACCAGTAATTTAATACAGGATCGGTTCTTCCAGTTTTGTTAATTTTATATTCTGCTTTGTCAAACTGTTTAGCTTCTATATTTGTCGATTTCAGATAATTAAATACGGTAATTATATTATAGCAACGTCCAAATATAAAAAAAATCCACTACAGTATCAGGTTTGCTAGCAGTAAATTTAATTCATTGGGGACTAAATCAACATTTGTATTTCACTTTTTAAATTAGTAGACAATAATAATAATATGATTTGAATAGTGTGAAATATTTATAAAAAATAATTAAACATATCTGGTCTAATGAGTATCGGTGTGACTTTGTAAATATCTACTTACATATAGATAGACGGTAACACTGATTCACTGACATTAATTATTAGGCACTTCCCGTAATCGTACTTGACCTCGACCTCATACTTGAATTAAAGCTCTCGACGAGAAACTCTTGGGAAAATTGCCAGAATTTAACATTTTTTTATTTTGGAAGCACCTTTTGGGCGGGAAAGATTTTTTCTATTTTTTAAATTTCTTCGTTTTCCCAGTTTGAGCGCATTTAGTAAGAAAACGGTAAGAGATAGCAAAAAAATGTTAAATACAAAAGTTGTAGAAAATTTAATTTCAAAGAAGAGATTTTCCGTCAGATTCAAGATTCAATCATCCCTTTAGCCGCTATTCACCCGAGAAGGAGCTCCGGCAAACAATCCTTCAAATTTCCCATGTTAATATTATGGAGATAATGTTTAGTGAGCTTGAGTCAGCTGCCAAATAAAACAGCTGATTTGTGCTGGGTCACCTATGTGCAAGCCAAAGATTAACGAGATTCTTTAACGAATTTTCCAACTGCGAGCGAAGCGAAGCAGCCATCTAAGGCCGAAGGCCGAGGCGGGGTTGGGACGCGAAGCGTCCAGGGGCAGAGCCCCTAGTTTATATAGTATCCTTGCTTATTTATTTAGGCAATTAAGGTTAGACCAGGATTAATACATTTTTTCAAATAATTTCGACCACTCAGCTAAACCGGTAACGTGATTTGAGCGAATTTCCAAAATTGAGTTTATATGTTTTAGCGTTTCAACCAACTATTTGGGAAATTTATCTTTTGCTGCCTGTGTGTTAGAAATATATTAGTAGAATTTGTTTACATCTAAGCCTCCAGCTTCGACTCATGCTCTCTCTTTCGTTCCACTCGCAGCGGAACGACATTGCAGTCTTGGGTTATGGACTGCTTCGTTTTGCTAGCAGCGTACAAACTCAGGCCAGGATATGACCCCAGGGTAAAATCTCCCACGTGGATATGAACCGGGTACTTTTATAGTATTTTACCTTCTGATCGATTTTGGGGGAACCAAGTCGTGTAAAAAACAAAATGTGCAGTAGATAAAACCCTAAAAAAGTTTCATTCTAGTACGCAAAGTCTCAGAAGATAGTTGCTTCTTGTCAAAATTGTGCTTCCGGTTGTTGAATTTTTTCGCTAACTCGTTCAAGCCACTTAAACGACCAACGTGTGTACCAAATTTGAACCAAATCGGAATTAAAATGCGGCCGTTAGAGTCCGAACACATATACACATTGAAATATTATTGTTAATGACTCCCAAAACATGTTCTGGGGACCATGCTCGGTGCTTATTTAGTACTCCCCAGACCTTAGGTCTCACCATAAGGGTCACTAAAATAGCTTATTAATTTCTATGGAAATTCGTTAATAATTCTTATGGAATTTCGCCAATAATGTCAGAGATTAAAGGACTGGTGATTAAACTACCGTCCACCTTGTGTCTACGGTCCGTATGGGGTAAGAAGAAATTCTTTAATGACAGCCTTTGTTTTTATTTGTAGATCGTTTTACTTCAAAAGGTTGATCTTCTTGAAAATGATTGCTGTTCAAAGTTTTAATACATAATAAGTGTACTATCATGACTGGTATGTTGAAGACAATACTTACTGAGCTTTGTTAAAGTTAAGTGCGACAGACACTAACTGCACTGTAAATTAGTTTATTGTCACCAGTATTGATGCGTAACTTTTGGTATTACTTTCATCCGGTTCCAGACTTAATGGACACCCTGTACACATATATCCCCATTGTTAACTCTCGGACAACTTCAATGACTACGGTATCCCAAACGTCATAACCTTACAATCGACTCAGATAATCGACTGTGATAGAAGTGTTTGTTTATAAACACGAAATGTTTGTTTGAAAGTAGCGAAGTGGACCCTTGATTATCAAGGCAATGCCAGATTTGAAGTAGATTGCTTTAAAATACGTGCATTTACACATAAGGACGGGCATTTTGTATAACTATGATTTTATTGTATTTTTCCCTTAAAATCTTTATTCTCCTTGTTGTTTGGCATACAACTTTACTTCCCTTTAATTTCCTAGGTTAAAAATGCTGGTTTACAAAACTCGATGATTACATCGAAGATATTTGTCGATGACTTACAGACAAAGACGGACGCGGAAGAATTACAAATATAATTATTTTTGATACGGTATTGACAAACTAAAACATGTTTGCGAGGGGTCATTTAAATATTTGTTGATAGTACAGTCCAGCACACAGTTTGAACTGTAAATATGCAGAATCACGTCATCATAAAACAAGACGATCTAACTGGAAAAGGAGAGATCAAAAAATTATTATTCTTTGTCTAAACTAACATTCTTGTTTACATTTTCACGTAGGGCCTACATATTGTAGCGTATATTATAAATAACATTTTATTTTAAGTTACATTTCCACATTTTAAGCTTGTTAAGACATTATTTTTTCGAATTCAATGTTTTCATTAGTATGAAAAGAGACGGTATTATTATATGTAGGCTAATAGAAGAACTAACATGATTGTTTAAACAATTATTTATACTTAATCTCATTCAAGTGTTGGCTTATTATGTAAAACCACCATTGATATTGCGTTCAGCCAGCATTCACCCTTAAAAAAACTCTAAATAGAAAAATAGATTTTGATATTAGGGAATTTCCATGGGAAAGATGAGCTATTGCAGTGACCCTTTCGGTGAGACCTAAGGTCGGTAGTAGTCAATGAACACCGATCATGGACCCCAGAACACTTTTTGACGTGTCATTAAAAATTGTATATACTGTATATGTGTTCGCACTCTAACGGCCGCATTTTAAGTCCGATTTGAATCAAATTGTTTACACACGTCGGTTGTCCAAGTCGCTCAGACGACATCCTTAGCCAAAAAAATCCAACAACCGGAAGCACGTTTTTGACCGGAAGTAACTCTTTTTTGAGATGTTCATACTAGAATTGAACTTTTTGGAGGTTTTATCTGAAGAATTAAATTTAGGATATTATTGTGCAAATTTTTTTATACGAATTTGTAGCTCGCTTGGTGTCCCCAAAATCGATCAAAACGTAAAATACCATAAAATTACCCGGTTCAAATCCACGTAAGACGAGGCGTGACGTTGCTGACGACCGAGAAAGAACGCTGCGAGTGAAGAATCGAAGCAGTCCATAACTCAAGGTCTATGTGCAAACTCGCAAAGCGAGTGGGACGAAGCAGCGCGTGTGTCGAAACTGGAGACTTAGGTGCAAACAAATTCTACTAACAAATATTCGTACACAGAGGCAGCTATTCAGCGCCTTTGACCGACTTTTTCTTTTTATTCTCACACAACGCTATATGTCCGCCAGTATTGTTCACATTGCTTTCTTTTACTCATAATTTTATACACAGTGTTACCGTCGTGAAATACTTGCTAACGGTTTCACTGAGTATTAAGGTTAAGTCGATATTGGCAAAGTTTCGTAATGACCACATTGCAGTAGCTAATTTCGAGTAGAAAACGTTTTAAAATTACTTTACCTCTACTCCATATAGAATTGTGCGTACTCTCCCCAACAACAAAAGTAATGTTCATTTTATTTTCTGTAGTCATCGTTCAGTTTATCTTTTACGGTATAATAAAGAAGATGTGAATACGGATGTATAGGAGGCCAAGTGTGTTCGAATCTTACACACTAAAGTCAACAATAATTAACAGATTTTGACAAACGGGTTTCGTTAAGATCTATGTTGCTCCTTATAGGGTACACGATGCAATTTGAAAACAAATATTTAGGTGCGAATATAGGGGTGTCAGTTCAAACTAATGAATTGTCTAAACCGATTTGTTTGCTTTCTACTCGCACAGCACCGTGTTAAGATTCGTATTGGTTTCTGCATCACAGTCGTATTTTATACTGTTTCGTTTAGACAACCGCTGCGCTGGCAGACATAATTTATTTAAATTTTCATCTCATCATTACCCAAAGCTCGACCCAAGTTGTAAAATTTTTACTAATTTTGATCGAGCAACTTAAGTTTTAAGTAAATAAAAGTAGTTGTGTTTTGAGTCATTTTAATTTGTGTTTTGCCGTGGTGGAAGATATAAGTTTTACCTTAAATTTCCCAATAAATAAATAAATTGTGAAAACTTCTTAGAGCTATTTTAGATCACAATTTGTACAGGTAAGAATATTCTAATGTTATCAAAGCACGTATATTTATTAAAGTTATACCAAACGGACACTATTAATCCTTTAATGGATTATCTTTACTGTATCTAAATTGCATTCTAATCCTACATTGTATCGTTTCTCAGTAGTAGCAATGCGACCTTCTAGATAACAACTTTTCACCACTACAGTACCTATCAAAGTGGATTGAACAGCATGCCTTGAGCTAATCGCTTGTTAGTTTTGGTGATAACAAACCAACGTGTTGGAAGCTTAACGGTAGATGGTGAAAGTAGTTTTAGCCGTGACTGTACCAGTCAAGGACGTTTACCTAGGTGTGTTCGTTCAGTTTTCAGCTGACTATTACGATTTCTTCAGTCCGCTTCGTGCAGTCAATCCATTCCCATTCATTGTGTTAGTGTACAGCCTTGCCTTATCTAATGGATATATTGTGAAGTTTATGGTAAATCTGATTGATAACGTTTTCAATGGACGTTTTAATTATATTTGTCGAATAATGGACGTTTTCGTTTAAGTGTTGTTTGTCTTATTTTTGTATGGTGGTAAAATGTGGGGTAGAAATGATGAAGTGACAGATTGAACTTGTAGGTTATAATGCAGATTTTAAGCTTATATAAGTAGTCGAGGTTTTTACACATTCAAATGTACTAGGATATGTTATGTTGAAAACTATATTTAAGTTAGTAAAATTCGTTATTACTACATTTTAGTTAAATGCTGTAATAATAAGTATTACTAATACGAAAATAACTCGGGCACAAAAGGTGTATTGAGTAAAACGTGTACATTAAATGTTTTTGACTTAGAATTTTCTGTTATAAATATTAAATTATATATATAAAAAAAAAAAACAATTAATTTAATTAAATATACATTATATACGTTAATGTCTGTTAATGTTTCTCACACTTATATGGAGTCAGTAAAGTGTGTAGATGAACGGGGTTAAACAAAGTGGTATACTGTACCTCTTTACGAATATGTCTTTCATAAAAGGGTCTTGGGGGGGGGGGATCTTTGTTACGTGGAATAGAAGCCAGTTGATGATACTATTTTACAAAATCATTTTTAAATCAAAAATAAAATTGTTTGATTATAGGTTTCTTTTAAACAATTGCTGATTATAATCGCTCCCGATTGGATATGATAGTAGTTACATTTCATCTCAAAACAAATTCAGTTTTTGAGTAATCCTGCATGGAGGTGCATAGCTACAAAATCATCATATTATGTTTTTAGACAATCTTATTATTTCGCCTATCTAACCCTATATCAGTAAATGTATCTATACTATCTTGTGTCTCTTGACTAAAACACCTTTATCTTTTTCTGAATTTGGTTGTGGGAGACATTCGTCTAATTTATTCTCAGAATTACTATATATGTTGAAATTGTATTATTTGCAATTACCGAGTATTTGTTTTGAAATATATATCCCATGATACTCTTGCGCGTAGACTAATTTCTAATTTCACGTTTGTCTCATTTCGATATTATATATTTTATAAAGTTTGCTAATCTGCGTAACTATTAGAAATGGTTCAGACTCGTACTTTTCTTTTAACTTTTCATAATGTTTGTTGAACGATTGTGTTCGTGGAATGCGTGCTAAACGAGTGTTGATTGCTCATTTTACCAATAGCATAACATTTTTACAGAGTACGGACAACTTTTACGTAAAGCCATAATTAAAATACACTCCTGTGTTCGTTGCAATCAAATTACTATTGTCAATAAAAGTGTGACTTTACGTTTCAACCTTTTATGAACTTATTTAAGGTACAAAGCGTACTTAGTTGTCCAGCTAGCTTAGCTATTCAGTAAATTTCCGGATTTCACCTCCCATCCTCCAAATGACCTACGCCCACAATATAGATGCTGAGCGGTTCAATAGAACGGGTTAATTGGTTCGTTTACATTCGATTAAACGTACGTAGGTTCCACCAATATCGACAAAGTTTCTACCTTAACTTTGGTTCCATCTCGAGATATGTTCGGAAAACTCTCGTTTGTCTTATCTTTACTCGTAAATGTTAATACGCGAGATAAGGCTACTGTAGGACGTGACATTAGGAAATACCAAACTTGATACTTTTTATAAACCATGGTATTGGATTGGTTCGGAGGTGTAAAAACAACAGAGTTACGCCTATAGAGAGTAATTTTACATAGCCTTGGGGGCTTGTTGATTTCTAACACATGCTTTAATCAAGAATATAAAATAAATTGTGTTCTATTAAAAATACAAAACTATTCCACTTTGTTATTAATTTTAAAAAATACACAAAGAATTACTGATTTTCATGACGTAATTTCTTATTGGCTATTTTCATGTTGACATTACCTTCATTACACACTTCTATGAATATTTTCCGACTGTCTAGTATTATTCCGTACTATGCAGGAATAAAATAACAAATTGTTTGACTGATTCGTTCGAAATTATCTTTAGCAAAGTTATAGTTAAATAAATTAAACTTATAATGGATTATTCTGTACGAATGTATTCAGAACATAAGGATAAAAAACAATACTTTCAGCCTCTCTTTTGGCATCTTTTAAAATATCTAATTCTAGGATTTGTGTTTAAACCAGTATTTACCCTATTTTTAACTTGTTTCTGACATTTACTTCAAACGATTTATAGTAAAAATAAACACAACTATACGTTCACAGGGTTTTGTAATTTTAACGCTTCCAATAAAGGTTAATTACGTCTTATTTCCACCTATAACAGATCTATACACACATTCAAAGTTTACTATGTGGAATTGGCTTATTATTAATGTTACATCATAATGTCTCTAGTAATTTTATTGATGCACCGAACGAGAAGATATGAAAATATAAACACAAATGCCTAAAACGTATGAGTCAATTACGTACTAACCCCACTTTTTGTGTCGGAGGGTTAATAAACGAGCCCAGCTAGAAAACATTCCGATCTTTTCGACTATCTCCATCTTAATTGT
The DNA here is from genome assembly GCA_018207615.1 of Philaenus spumarius. NCBI lineage: Eukaryota > Metazoa > Arthropoda > Insecta > Hemiptera > Aphrophoridae > Philaenus > Philaenus spumarius. Next base: position 51,831 of record JAGFPH010000402.1, on the reverse strand, counting down.
CGATGTATTCATAGTAAGCCCCCCTGTAGATCTAGGCCAGCAAGAAGGTAAAGTAGGAATGGACTCTCTCGAGAATCTTCGAGAAGTCATGAATTCTTTCAATATGTTCATATTATAACTTCTTCGTAGGACATTAAAAATAATCTTAAAAAAAAACATTTCAACTTTATTTTAAAATGTAACGTAGATAATTAAAAATCCACCCTACTATAGTAGTTTCAAACATTTATACCGAGAGGTTAAAACCTATTAAGGTAGAGTGGTACTCTTTTAATACACTATAAACTCGTGCCCCCGAGTGCATAGTCCTGCGCGTTGTGCATTAGTTCGTCATACAGAATGTGTAGCACCAATAGATCTATTAATGTTGTTCACAGTACAGTGAAGTAAAACTGAAATATTACGGAATGCAATATCTGTGTAATACCTTGCAGCAGATGTTTGATTTTGTCCTCTAGATCAGATAATCTTTGACAGTTAATTAATGTAAAGTGTATAAATAAAATGACAAGCAAAGAAACGTTGAACCTGTTGGAGTGAACGTAGTAGTCAAGAATGCAATGTTGAACCGGTTTGTCGGTGGCCCAAGGAAATCTGGATACACGTCTCTTTCATTTCAACAATGCCACCTGTAGTAAATCTGCAAAATATGCCATTTGTATACACTTTGAGTTTGACAATATAGGTACGAAATTAGCAAAACAGACCGTTTAGATTGCAATTGTATAAAAGTCGTAATAATTGTATCTAGTTAATAGTTGTTCTTGGTAAAGTTTTTAAAGCCACCGACATTTTTCTAAACAAAAAATAGCAATGGCTTACTTCAACCTGAACTTGTCTGAGACAATTTCCACTTTTTATTTTCTGTATTAGAAAGAAAATGACCATATTAAGCTCTGATGAAGCCTTGAGATAGATTAAAAGCAAAAAGGAATTCCCATTATTAATTCTGTGTTGCTATTTATTCGAGCTACGTGGCCTAGATTTGTGATATGCCACTGTTTGCTTTTGCTTTAGATAAAGGAATGCTATTATCACACTTGTACAAGTGTTTTTTTCAAGGCCAATGTTATTTGTTCCATCGAAAGTATCGTAACCACACAACTTAGTTTAAAACCTGAAATTTTAATCAACTTATTAAGTTAATAGGAATTATTATAGTAGAGGCTAGAAACAATATATACTCCTAAAAAATAAAATAACCTACAAATTAGTGATACAATTCATTTTAAAGTGTGAAACCATCAATTGATGGAAATGCAACTGAAAAAACACTATGTGCTAGTTAAAGGTGTTAATTGGCACCAACACTGGAAATTTTCAATCAGCAAAGCTATGCATGGAACATGATCAAATAGCATAACTTTTTTTTAAATTTAGGACTAATTTTGTTTTAAATTTGGTATTTTTCTTCAAATTTTATGTTTTATCCTTTACAGATTATATATAGGCAGTAAGCACCCTTTGAGTAATTTTACTTACCAGATCAAATTCAATATGTGGTTTTTACAAAAGCTTTAAATAAACTGTACTAATGTTTTGTACATACAGTACATATAGGCAGCATAATAAATAATAATGCAGAATTGATTTGAACTTTAGCGTTAGCTGAAAAATAATTTAATCAGAGGGGGTAGAATTTGTAAAACTCATCATTCAATAGCATTAGCGTTGAACTGGCACAAAGGGCGTACGATGATTTCCTTTAAATATAAAAAACATCAAAATATGTAACGTAAATTTACGAAAATTGTAGCAACTAACGAATTAAGTTTTTGGAATAATAATTTGTCGATTTTTCTAAGAAGTTAACAAAAGTAGTTTCCCCGTATGTGTTATAAACTGACAAAGCAAAATTAATGATGTTTATGTAAATTTCTATTTGAATTCAAAATGAACTGCGACCGACAAAAGGTTTGAGGATTTTCATTAACAATCGGGAAATTGGGGTTTCCTTTTGAAATAATACGGCTAGTTCATTGCTTCATTAGCTCTCCACTTTGTGCAGCGCTCGTAACTTTTCAGTTTTACTTTGTTGTAAAATGTGATATTTCTTCTCGGGGTATCATAGATAATATAACTTCCACAAGACAGCAACTATAGTTATTTGATTTAAAATTGTTAATGTATAAGTAGTGATTACATTACGTTTTTACTGTCATGAAATAATTTGTGCAGATATTCCATTCCCCTTAACAAAAAAGTAGGAATTTAATTTATTGAAGATTTTTTAAAGTGAACATTGGGTGAATTGTTCTCTCTTGCTTCAGTTTAAATGTATAAGTTCATTGTGAATTCACATTAACACCCGAAATGCCATATTTTCGTGATTCTTATTTTGTAGGTTAAAACTTTTAAGAGGGATTCTGGTCGAAAGTTATAAACACAACCAAATCTATCTATTTTGATCTTGCATCCATATTTCTCATTGAATTACACATATTATACTACTATTAAGCTTTCGATTTTATCGTCTCTTGTGCTAAATTTGCTCAAAACAATGATAGATAGTGGAAGTATCTATAAGTAATATAATATAACAGGAAGCATTTTCTTAGTACTTCAGTTTATAGATATGAAATAAAATTATTTTAGTAATATACAAACTAAGTTTACATTTTTCAACTTATACTGTACTATTATACAATTTGGGAGATAGGTTGTCAGTCGACCTACAATATTTAAGTTTACATCTGTCACTTTCATTGCGGTTCAATTAAACTCATTTTCAGTTGTAATGTTTACGGAAATACCAGGTACTGTGAGGTACTATATGGATCGTAGTGTGCTGTGAAGTGAAGTGTAGTGCGACTATGGGCACGGAACAGAATAACGCAGACCCAGAGCGTGGTCTTACAAAGTCTGCGGCTCTAGCGACCATACGCGGGATCTTAGTCTCTTCGTTATCTAGAGAGAACCTGTCGCCCGTCGATGCAGATGTTTTGTCTTCTCCTGACCAAATAGAATCACCTCCTGTAGCGCCATCAAGAAGGAGAAGAAAAGTTACTTTCTTTGATAGCAAACAGGTTGAAAGTGATCAAAATGGTAAGCTATGTGTGTGATAACCTTTCTTTAATACACAAATTATACTAGCATATAAAATATTTTGGTAATAGAGGGAAAATTTTAAATTCTTTTTAGTAAATTTAAGATGGAGAAGATTAAACAAAAATAGAAGTTAAAATTTTTATTTACATCCTTGTTTTAGCAAATTAACCACGAGAAAAAAATCTAGAATAAAATCGTAAAAGAAGATGTTTGTTTAAAAATGATACGATATTCAAATTTCCGACAAATATAAGATTTGACGTACTTTTAAGTATAGCAGTTATGGAGTAAAAGATATATACATTGTTTGCGATGCTTCTAGATGGGATTATTTCAATTAAAAAAGGATCCTCCACGTGACCAATAAAAAAATACCTTTAGATGACACTCCTTGGAGTGTATTGTATTGTAACTATGGCCTATACTTAAGCAATACTCTTAAGGCGTTGTTTTTGAAATTGCACGAAATGTGACGATGCAAATTGCGAATGCAGAAAAATCTGAATGTCTTCCCTCATTATTTACTGCAATTGTCATGGCTTAATGGCACGTCTGAAGCTTCTACCGTTGGTTCTTCCTGTATATAATTACATCAATCAATATTAATTGATCGCCAACTGTACCCAATCTTCAAACACTCCGTTGTATGTTACAAATACGTACAATATCCAACATTTATACTTCTTTCACTTAGTACAAACCAAATCCTAGAGAATGTAGTCGTATGAATAGTAAGACAGTTCACAAAGATTCCATGATGGTGGCACAAAAACTTGTTTTCTTTCTAAAATAAACAAGACTTTACTAATTGGTTTAATAGAAGTCAGTTAATTATATAACCTTTGTAAGTACATTCTATGCTAAACATTTTCTTGTAAGTAGGGATATGTTCTCATTGATGTTAATATCACACAATTAAATGAACAGTTAGAAGTAAGAAAACTTTGTAAACATACATAAATTACACCAAGGAACAAGTCCGCCAACTTTGGTTATGCTCAATCACAAATTGTAAATGTACTACATTGCTATTCCATTTCAATAATTTCCATTTACAAAATGAGTTGTATTTGCATGTTCCGTCCCTTAACTGTATACCCTAGCGACACCGTTTCACATTTAGCAACACCTCTTCTCCTAAAAATACTAAATAGACGACGTGTAATTTATATCTCGAGTTCGACCTTACCCTTGTCATTTCCCACGAGAGTTTTTCCCGTTTGGTCGAAGTTTGTAGGTCATTCCCTTTAAGGGGGCGCTTACCCTGCCGCCATATTGAATCTGATTCCCATAAGAGCAATGCTACAGAATAAGTCATTTTTTCCCGTTAATTCGTGGAATAAATTTAAAATTTTGGTTTCATTTTGAAGTACTATTATATGCGGATGTTGATTGCCGAATACATTTTCAAAACCAGTGTTATTGTTTTCATAAACGTATGATATAAATAGTAAAAAATAGTAAACTTTATTAATTTTTTACTCAGTTGCAAAAAGAGATATTGCAAAAAACCTTAGCAATCAACACCCACAATCTATTTTACTTTAAGAAAAATAAATACAGCTTTCGTTTATTTCCAAAAACAACACAAAAATATGCTTAATAGTGAAGGTATGTTTTGGTTATTTAACATTGAAATTGGTACCCAACTTCGCCGTTTTGAATGTAGAGAGCCGAGCCTTAAGGGCGTGTAGCAACACTCTAATCCCCTTTCGAAAAAATGTTGTTAATATTGAACATGCCGGTGATATAGTTGAAACAGTGTAAACAGCAAAAGGAATTTCTTCTCTTAGTTTATAACTTTATGACGAATGTTATATCATATTTAACTTTCGTGTTTTGCTGAAGTAGATTTATAACATTTTGGGCTTAGGCCAAAGAAACTTTCTGCCTCTTTATTGATCCTAAGTCGTAAGAGCGTAGCGAATACTTGGAGCATCTATCGTCACGAAGTACCGCCTCATTATTTTTCGTCCTCATTAACCTTGGTTTAGTAAAATTAAACAATTTTTAATAATAATGGAGAAATACCTATTGCATTTATCAACTAATATATAAAAGCGAGTGTACGTGAGTAGTACGTACGTCTGTGAGTAACAATATAACACAACAGGTGATTTCACCTATCATCTGTAATACTTAGACAAAACCTAGCGTAGGATATACTATGGGGCTATGTAATCAACTGCAATCAATAATATAATGTTTTGTGAAGTTGATTTTTTAAATATGAATTATGGAACTGATGTAGGCTATAAAATAAATATAAATACAACCTTTTATCATCAATATAGTTATTTATACAAATTTAAAGAAGAGATACAACTTCGGAAACATTCGAACATCTTCGTGTAACATATAAACATATTCGACTATTAATTTCTTCATTATATATAATACTAGGGGAGACCCCTGCGTGCTCCGCACGCCAACCTCCAGTGGAACCTTCTAAAAATATATGTTATGTTTTATTTATAATAAAGGTGTAGGATTAATAATAACCTCAAAACTAAGATTGTAAATTATGTTAAATGTTCAAATTAAATTATTTCTTATATTTTATAACAGCAGTTATAATAATGGTTAAAAGAACCAGCAAGGCTCAGGTCTACACTTTAAAACCCTAACCTAAAAGCTAAAAATACAATAATAATTGCTTCAAATTTTGAAATCAGCTGTTAATGGAAATATTGGAGCTAACAAACAGCCTGCTATTTATCTGTTATTTTATTCAATTGGTTGCTATGGTAATAAATGTAAATACATGTCATGTGTTGATTTATCATTCTAGGCCTAACCTAAGAATTTTTTCCTACTAAATTTACAAATATTGAAATAAAAAAAAGTTTGTATTCAAATAATTATAGCCTATGTACCTCAGCGATAGTGTAGCTTTTTATTAGTAAAACTATTTTTTCAATCGGTTCAGTAGTTCCAGAGATTACCCCCTACATACAAACAAACAAACAAACAAAAAAACAAACTTTACCTCTTTATAATATTAGTATAGATTAATAAGTTCTAGATCATTTAATATAGCCTATCAGTAGGGAATAAAAAGCAATTAAAAGATAATATTTATCTTTATTTTGATATATAATAATGTATATAAATAAATAACTTTAACAAATATGCTTACAGTTTTATAAATTCATATCTAAATTTTACAACATTTGACTATTTAAAACATTTAAACTATTTGATATGTCAATATGAAATACAAATTAATTAAAAAATTGTATTTTTATATTTCTTCATATATAATATGTTATGTAAATAACACGTTTTAACAAATAGGCCTACAGTTAGTAGTCCTTATAATTGTACACATTTACCGAGTTTAAGGGTCTGCTCCAGTAAACGAGAAATCAACCGGAAACGCAACCGCTTCTCACTATATCCCTATCTAAGCAGTGCAATTTCTTGCAGCTGAACGCTTTGACATTGCCTCATTTCAAACCATTTTTAAGTTATCTTTTGTAATTGAGTGTTGAAAAAAAACTGAATATTCTTTATAAAATTTCGGATTCGGCTTGCAAATTATTTTTCATTATTAATTTGTTATTGTGTTAGGAAAAAAATTCGAACTTTGTACTTACAAAATGTCAATTACATAACAAATCAAAAGCATTTAAAAAATGTAAATTGCAAGACGGATGCGTATTGTGACTGTGCTTAAAATGAGACCTTGCAAACAATTTTATGATAAAAAGTAAACGAAATAAATGGTTTGAAATTTAACATTGCTCTTATGGGATAAAAATCTAAGATGGCAGCCACGACAGCAGATCCTTAATGTTCAACTGGATAAAGTCTGTTGTTTTTTTAAATAGTTTTTTTTAATTATTGTTGGCTCTGTAGGCCTACATTTACCAAGTTGAAAATCCCTAACACCATTTACCCAGTTAGATATAGTTTGTTGTTTGTAGGCCTAAGTAGTTTCTTCTGAACAACGAAGTAAACAAACACAATTGTTACAAAATATACATTTCCAAGTCTTATAGCATAGCCTACATTAAACTTAATAATTTTACGGTATATATAATAATTTGACGGTATATATTATTTTTTCTTGTACATGTGGACGTCATGTGTATCAAATTAATCTGCAAGTGATTTTTCACGGGATCTTACTAGTTATTAAGTAAAAAGGCTTCTCTTTCTTTAATATTTTCGTTGTTCTTGAACAATTGTTGTCCTTTTTTAAATATAATTGTGTATTCAATTCTTATTTATTTGAATATCTTTTGTTCAATGTTCACTAGAAGAAACTCGCTCCGTTCGCACAGTTGTCGAGGAAACATTTTACTTATATTTGAAGAAGAAGAATTTACTACTACAAACACGATAAAAACGGGCACATTACTTCGTTTTTTAATTCGCAAAAAAGTCGCTTGGGCATTATATATTTTGCATAAATACCATAAAGTTATTTCGGTATAAGCCGACAGGTTAGCCATTCTTGGACTATCAAGTTTTATAGTTGTAGTATTGTAGAACTTATCTTAATAGTTGAGATCAAGTAACACATTTTAGACCAAACCCTAGTTTAAAATTAATTTTTAAGTCTAAAGCATCCATATTGGTCCCAGCCTGGGCCTATTAAATTGCGTCGACTTATTTAATCTTGGTTGCTCTGGTAACAAATATCGTAATAGCTTAAAAATCTGCTTTAAAGATTATGACCGTCAATTTTTTAACTAAATTTTATTATAAAATATTGGCTTTTACTGGCTATCTCAACGTTTTGCAAAATTTTGAATTATATCAAATTTCTTTTAATACAAAAATGTGCAATTATCTTTATTTTATCCTGATAATAACTCTAATAATTATACAGAATTGTTTTTGTTAGTTTATTTTGTATTGAATTGTAAAAGGCAAAGGATAATAATGTAAGTAAAGTGCAAGCTTCTGCTGGTTTCATATCTCGGTTCAGGAGAACATTCGATTTGGTTTCGTTATTACTTTTTTCTTGAAATTTTGTCATGTATTGGTAAAATTTGTTACTGTATGTGATATGGTTTGAAGCTCTTGAGAATATTAAATTTGCACTATTTTTGAAATTACTTTCTTTTGCTATTTCATTGACTGAGTTATTGTATATGTCTATCGCCTTATTTTAAACAAACAAGCTAAGTTTTCACTTAAAAAATTCAGATTCAATTTCTTAAAACATAATTTTGGGCTGCATTACTAATTTTTCATTGATATACGACTCTTAAGCGATTTTATTACGTATAGGTAGTTTCACAAAACTTGAGTTACAGTTTCAATAATTTGATAATATTTAAACTGTTGGAACCTTCAATGCAGTTGCGCGCGCATGTTTAAGCCTAGTTATAATAGCTTTTGTATTATGTACGCTTCGCAGCTCCTCCGTCTAATTGGAATAAAGTAAATTTGATAAGAGGGAAAATTGTAATTATGTGTTTTAATATTTTATATATTTAATCTTCGTCGTATTCCAGAAAGAAAAATTATATATGTGTGCCATCGCAGTTTAAACTGTCAAGCTCGGCAATTGTTTTTTAATTAATGAACTCTTCTCCTTGCATTTTGTCATGTAGAAGCAACTATTTGTGAGAAAAATTATACGATGGTTCGAACTTGTAAAAAATTATGTAAATGTTGTACACGGTTTATTGCAAAGTAAAGAATTCAAACACTCTTGATTCTAACATTGTTTAAGTGTTTAAAGCTTTGTAGAAATACATCGCTGGTTGGTCTCGGAGTTCGTGTAATTTCACAGTTCCTCTTTCCCAGTCTAGGTTCCGCATTCCCAACCTCTATTGTTTAGCTGTTGTTTTACTCAATTAAAAATAATTTATTCGTTTATTTACGCGGTACTCAGTAATGCGTTACCAATTAATGCCTGTTTCAGTAAGTCGGTAAGGACTAATTTAATGCAAAAATGGTGTAATGTCTTTTTATAACAATTTCAAATGAAGACGTAACTCCTGAGGCATATTTTAATAGTAATTAGCCTGAAGTTACTGTTGAGATATTTCTTGTGTTTGACTGTGTAAACTGATGGTTTTGGATGTTTTACCTTAATTTAAATACTTTGACAGTCACGATATATGGACCTATATGTCGGTTGTCGATTTACAATGTTCTCTCTGTAACTTCTTAATCGAGGTACTAAATTTATTCAAAAAGTAAGCTTTTAGTACGAACAATGAAAATTATTACGGCTACGTATAAATATTGTTTAAAAAAATGCAAGACAACAACCTCGTAGTCGTAAACATCTAAGGAATTTTGTTGTTTTGTAGTCAGCTACTATAAATCGTCAACCATATCAGACATTGCACACAAATGTTAACAGGATAAGAAACGTGTTTGTTTTATGTCGTGAAGCACTGACGGCTTTTCATAGACTGCTTTTTTATTCAAACTACATGAACATTTGTAGACCGAACTGGAGACCTGCTTTAGTTGTAACGCGCCTGGGTTAACCAGGTTGTAGATAAAATCTTATTCATATATAGATTTTGGCATAGATCTTAGCATTCCAATGTTATAAGTCGAAAATAAGTATTTTTACTTGGTCTAAATAAAATCGTCAAAGCAGAGCCGTAGGTTAATACCTGATGAAATATTTTTTCCAATGTCACCTAATGTTTAAAAATTGTAAGTAGCCTATTTTCCCCTTGACATTCTAGCAAGTTTTCTCATAAAGAATCCATCTTTTTTTAAATTCCACTGAAATTAAATAAATCAAATAATGTGTTCTTCATTTTAAGGGCTTATACTAAATTTGTATTTCTGTACCTTTTTTTAAAAGTCAAGTTTATTAGAATAAAATAGAGTATGTTAGGTAAAGCACTTAAACAATATATTATCGAAAAGTTGTAACGACCATATGCGCCAAATTGCTTTCATATTAAGGTGGTCTTGTATCTGAGGAGTATTCCATTAATGCCTCCTGTTTGAATGAGGGTGAATCACGGGTCTAGTTGGAAAACATTTATTTCAGGCGGTGATGACCCATCTGTTTTTTCAACGAGAAACCCATTCATCTTGTCGTTGCGTTTTAGATTTATTATGTGCACACACTTACGGACAGACATAATTAAAAACATTTTTCTGTGGATGTTTATTAAAATTTTTAGATTGATTTTTTATTACATTGTTTTCTCTGTTTATACTTTATTTGCGAGAAATTAAAAAGTTTATTTAAAAAATAAATGCAACAACAGCGTACGTGTTAAATGATGTAATTGAAAAATGTTGATGCTTTTATACACGAAATGCATTTTTTAAAGATCTAAGTTCGTTAAAGGGTTTTATCGTAATTTCTGCTTAATATGTACTTTGAAATCATATTATGTGCGCAAATACCCATGGTTTACAAATATATCCAGATGTGGATTGCCTACCATTAAATATGTGGCTGTGAATCAAGTCCAAGCACATTCCCGCATAGAATAATTATTGTTTAGGACCGTGTTTCCAGTTGAATGGAGCTAATTTAAAGTTATACAGTTTGTAGTGTATCCAAACTTTCGTAACAAGCAAAGGAGATGTCTAAGTAAATTTTAATCTTTGTTTCTACTAATTTTTCCTAGACATTTGAGGGTACTTATGTCCAAATTAAAAATAAAATAATTATAAATTATACAGTTTATCATGAAGATAATTTATCTTAATGAAAAACAAACAAACCATTTTTAATTAATTCTACAAAATTTATTGAGTCTTATTTATGGAGAACAAAAAGAACAAAATTTTAGATGTAACTTTAAATTGCGTTTGTTTTTCATTAAAATGGAGTTCTACCAAGTACCTTTAATAATTATTGTAAACCGTATATTATAATATAGTTTGTCTGTTCCTGGTAGAATAATTCAACTAAAAGAGATGGACGATTTAAAAAATAAAAATCCTTTGAAAAGTATATTGAGATTATTGTTATTTGTTTAATTGTTTTTTTATCAGTTATTACTAGCAAAATATAAATTCAAGTATTATGCAGGATACCTATGCATGACATACAATATCTTTTTTGTAAAATAACCTTTTGTAATATATAGAATAGCTTTATTCCTCTGCAGCTACTTTGTTTACGCAACAAATCGTCAATTTTTCTTTATTTGTCCTTAAGTGTTTTTGTACTAAAAACATGATTTCTTTCTACCTAACGCCAGTGTTTAAAAAAACCTGCTTTGCCACTCCAGTGGTTCTGTTTACTTTGAAGTCAAACATTCGCTTAACACCGGATTATCAGATTCATGTTGATTTCAATGGTTCTTTTAGTCGTTTATTTAATTATCGATCAAATCGTGCTTTGTATTCACGGTTGATTGAACATTCCGTTTTTTGTTTTGTGTTGTATAGCAAACCATTCTACAAAACTGCAGTCAACGGCATAGGTGACTACATCATGCTTGATTCGATTTTATCGTGTATATTCCAAATCTGATATTGCCGGGATAGAAAATCGTAGTAGGCCTAACTGAGATTTTCTAAATATTTAAATGGTTGATTTTCAATCTTTTAAAGTTAGTAGTTAATAATTTTAATTATTAATACAGTAGTTTGAGATTTTATCAAATTTGGTCGATAAAATGGTTGAATTGCTGGTTACAAAATGCATGGTGTCTAAGTGGAATAGAAAACGTTATGCTATACTACATGAAGTTTACTTATTTTAATTCAAAGCAATTACTGTATTTGTTTTCGGGCTATATTACTACAATCAATTTTGACAATCGCATTGAACTAGTGTTGTGATTTTTGTTTGTTATCAACTGACGTAACAACGCCGTGAAAATTAAAACTCTGTTGGAATTATTATTCCAGATTATGTAAAATATTCAAATGTGTCATGTAGATCACAGAAGGGTTTGTTCGGCCTTGTCACCTCATTGGTCTCGCAAAGGCAAGTTTGATCAGATTAGGTAACTGCCGTCTTCAGCCGAAATCAGTATTTTGACTAATTTCAATTGAGCAATAAAACAAGAACCACTCCCAATTAAGAAAATGAATAGGTATGAAATGTTTCTTGATTCGGCATAAACTGGTTTTGCTTTTAAGTAAATGTTTCGAAAATAAGGTTAGGAACCGTCTGAATGACGTCGCTATGATAATATGTGTATCGCTTAGGCCGGTGTTGGTCGTGGTTCAGTTTTGTTACTAAATTGATACTTTTTTAATGTAATTTAGCACAGTTTTAGACATATTTAAATAGTGTTTTAG
>JAGFPH010000402.1:13513-33056 GCA_018207615.1 Philaenus spumarius | reverse complement strand
GTTTGGCATGTTATAGACTGCCATGTTTGGCATGTTATAGACTGCCAGTTATTTCAAAATTTTAATTACAAGCACAATTTAAAGTATTTTAAATAAAAATGCTAACTAAATTCATTGCAACAAAAATAATTAAATAATAATAATATTTATATACATAATTAATACTTAATCAATTTGTTAAACCTTTCTAAAAAATAGCACATATATCTAAAAAGAAAATCTACTACAATCCCGTACATTATTTTGAAGCAATAATGAATATCAGTAGACAGTCACTAATATAAACGGTTCGTAAACATTGCTTCTCTGCAAAAGAGCATTAAAGCCATTATGCACTATGGCAAAAACAGAAGTATCGATTTTACCTTCTTCAAAGTAAAATGTGGTCAGATTTCTAAAATCGTTTACAACTAACGTCGTAGTATACATTATCTAAGGTGTACCACTAGATTGATCAACTATTTAATCAAAGAAAGAGTTAGCTTTTTTACATGTTACCACGCACATTGCGTTACTGGCAATGAGTGTCAGGAAGTGAGGTTTAATTGGCAAAGACTTAAGGCCTTGGATAAATGGTTCAAGCCTATGCGAATTGCACGAAGATTACGTCACAGTAAAGGTATGTAATTGAGCCTACGTCAACAATAGCTTTGTGCCATCCAGTCATCCGTGAATCATTTTACAACACGAGTTTCCGGGAATCATTTCAAAATGTAGATTGCTTGATATATTAATTGAAAAAATATACATTAAACTTCTGTCTTATATAATCACTAGGGGAGACCCCTGCGTGCTCCGCACGCCAACCCCCAATGGAACCTTCTAAAAACATATGTTATGTTTTATTTATAATAAAGGTGTAGGATTAATAATAACCTCAAAACTAAGATGGTAATTAATGTCAAATGTTCAAATTAAATTATTTCTTATATTTTATAACAGCAGTTATAATAATGGTTAAAAGAACCAGCAAGGCTCAGGTCTACACTTACAAACCCTAACCTAAAAGCTAGAAATACAACAATAATTGCTTCAAATTTTGAAATCAGCTGTTAGTGGAAATATTGGAGCTAACAGCTATATTATCTGTTATAAATTGGTTGCTGTGGTAATAAATGTAAATACATGTGTTGATTTATCATTCTGGGCCTAACCTAAGAATTTTTCCGACTAAGTGTACAAATATTGGAATAAAAAAGGTTTTTATCGAAATGAATTATAGCCTATGTTACTCAGGGATAGTGTAGCTTTTTATTAGTAAAACTGTTTTTTCAATCGGTTTAGTAGTGCCAGAGATTACCCCCTACATACAAACAAACAAACAAACACACAAACAAACAAACAAACTTTACCTCTTTATAATATGAGTATAGATAATTGGGCAAGGTTTGGAAAATGTGAATTGTGCATAACTTCCGATGAAACGAAAAAATGCATAAAAATTTATTCTTTCCCCAAAATTGTGAATATATAAACAAAACATGCTAAGGTTTTAAATATTTGGTACAGGGTGATAATTGTATCTCGTAAACTACACAACTTTCAATGGGACCCTTTAAAGTAAATCATCATATTTAAATCAATGCTCAGAGTTCAAGATAGGCAGGACCAGGTGTGTTAGCCACAAAGACTAGTTCCTTATTCAATAATATATTATTATAAACATCAGTTTAGTTGTTGAGAGATAATATGGACTATATAAAGTCTATATTATCTTCTTGGAGAGGGGGTAGTTGTTTTCGGGAATTGTTGGATCTGCATTTATGAGTTAAATATAATTTGATAGTAATACCATTTCAAGACGTTCGTGTATTATGATTTTCAACAAGACACACTTATCGTATATTTAAATGTGTACCGTGACTGTACCGTACTGTATTCTATATCTATATTAAATTTGTACTGAATGATTCAATTAAAACATATTAGTCGCTACTTCCAGCCGTTGTCTTTTCTAATTGGATCGTTTGAAGTTTTAATTTATGAATCAACTATGTAAAATGATCCTAAAGTTACTTAAAATTATGCATTTATTATTACTATTCTATTATTATTTATTATTAAATTACGGGTAGAATATTAGTGAAATTGCAATTCTGATGAATAACAAAATATGAAGGTAACGACTACATTTACTAAACTTACAATCAATCCTGAATATTTTTTAATTATATTAAAATCTACAATGATTCTAGAGCATATATTTAAAACCTTATTTTTAAAATACTAATCATATTAATTCCTAAGTGAGTTTTGTACATTTTTATTTATTTTAATTTATTTGTATATAAAAACTATTTTAAGGGGTTCGTACCTGAAAAGGAAATTCTCAACCTGTATAGCTTCACTCGTTTGTCAGTATGTCGCAAAATGTATCAAGTACGGTTAACAGTATCAAGGTACAAATCAAGTTACACTATAAATCAATATTTGATGGTAATGTTGTGTCGTTTGAAAGTTTATATACGAATATGAAGATAAGTATTGTTTTGAGAATTTGATGGTATGTAGTCGTCAAGTGGCACTCCTACGGTTTATTTTATTTATTTTTGGTGTTTGTGATTATATATGACTAACTAAGGGCAGGGAGTGGAATGACAAAGGGAAAAGCCCATCATCCGCTAAAAAATTATAGCTCAACTCGATCTCACGATTGTCCGAACCATAGTAGAAACGGTAGATTACACAGGTTGATGTGTTTTCGAAATAATATTTTGACAGCTTATTAGAGATTTAAAATTTGTTCTCTTGTTATGACTCTTAAGTCTAGATTTCTAAAGTTCATAGAATCACTGCAACATTTCTATTACAGTGAAAATAAAAAATCGTACATTTTTGGTTAATTACCCCTCAATGTATAATCTTGTATCGTTACTTTCTGCGGAATCTGTCAATTCGACAGAGTAATGACTTATAGATTAAAATTCATTGAGGTTGAGACTGCTATCTTGTATAAAGCGTTTTACACCATTTATTTCCTTTGAAGTCGTTAACAATAAAACCCTGTGTTTGTACAATTCCACGGAGATTACTTGAAGCGAAATGTATTCTCTTCCAGCTAACCGCCATTATACGAAAAATACAAAATATTTTTAAACAATTTACTTTCTCAAGCGAACTGAGCTCCCCTTTTTTGTTGGGATTAATTCATGCGGTGCAGATTCTCATATAACTTTCCCGTCATTAAAACTGAAACACTTCATTTAATCTGTAATAGTTAAATGTAAGCGTTAATTGGTTGTTGGTATAACATATATGGTTAATGGGTGTTACATTCAAGATTATATTATCTTGGTAACAGGTGTTATTGGAGCTGTTTCGTTTTATTGTTGAAAATGTATTTTATTTTTTCTACACATAAAAAGAACCCACTTCAAATACAGTGTAATATGTATCCATTCAATTGTAATTGTATGTTCATATTTTTATTGCTTAATGACTTCCTTGTTTTTACTTACTGGAATTGCACTAAATAATTTTTAGTGTAGGCTATTGGCCAAAGTTTATTTGTTTTTAAACCACCCGTCCAGTTATTACTTTAAATTGTTTCTGAACAAACTAGACGAAACAATTAATTGATAGTATAAAACACATATTGTACAAATACAGTACTGTAATGTGTTTTTGTTTACTCAAACGCGTTTCAACGACAATGTCATCTTCAGTTATGCTTAAGCAACAATAATCGGACTATATAACTTAATATATTTATTGTTTTTGTAGTATTTATAATACAAGTTTGTTTAAAAAACGTATACGGAAAACTGATACGGAAAACCAAAATTAACGTAAACAAAACATTAATTATTAGTGAGATAAAGATCACCTAATTAACCACCATCCCCTGTACTCTCTTCGCTCGCACAATTTCAGTTAAACTAGCCTTTATCTAAATATGGAAACCTAAATCTGTATAATCCTTTTCACTTGAACAGGTATTGCATTTTTTTAAATTGGTGTTATATACAACTTTAATTTTATTAAAAAAAAACTTTGGAATCTTTCTAGTTGTGTTAAAGCCCTTCTGCGAATCAAGTTAAGCATATTTTAGGTGAAAACCTATTATTAAATACTTTTAACTTAATCAGCTGGTATAACTGTTATTGTATAACTGCTAACGTAAATCAAATTTAAATTACTTAAAATTCAGTACCGGGAACCCTATCTACGATCGGGTAAAATTTTATTGCATTCAGTAATTTCAAGCTTTATATTTATTGAATTTTTGTCAGTGTAATCTAATAAAAGTATAGTATACAAATAACAAAAACCGTACTAAAAAGTAAATTAAACAGTAATTAAACGGTAAGTAAACAGTGTGTGTGAACGTATACACAAACGTTCACACACACACACACATATATAGATATGCTATGCTCGCGATTAATAACATTTTACTATACCTAGTGGAATAATTATTTATAGAAAATGATAAAAACATTTCAAAGGATATAGAAAAACGTTCATGAAATGAAATCACAAAATGTGAATACAAATTAATATTATTTATATAGCTATGTTTTTGAATATTTTGTATGCATGTATACAATTTAAAAAAAATTATATAAAATAAGAATTTTAACAATTAATAATGTATGCATTTAACATAAATAATTTATGTATGTATGTATTGAAACATTTTTTAATTGATAAAAGAAAATCTTTAAACATTATGAATTAAACGTCCCGAAGTTGTTGTAAGTAGTTAGCGAATTATCTTTGCTGCGGGCTAACACGCTTATTCTCTGTTAGTGCAAAATAATTCTATTGATACCACAAAAAACTCTTTTTAATTGACAAAAAAAGTTGGCCTTTCTATACCAAATCTCAAGAAAATCCTTAGAACTTCGCTTACGGGCTTCCTGGGTAAAAGTATCCTTATGTACCTACCAAATTTCAAGGAAATCCTTAAAGCCGTTTTCGAGAAAATATTTGCAAATATACGTTCGTATACACATAATAATACATAAGTTGATTTCGTTTAACCTGAATAAAGTAAATAATTAGAAAGTAATAAGTAATACATAATGTAAACTTCTACATAGACCTGAAAAAAATTTTCTTCGTATAATAAGTCAAGTCAAATAATAATAGGCGGGCTACTGTATATGTTAAGTTTAAGTAGATCAGCAATACATTATATGCCAAAGGACAGGTTTATTTAAAAACCTCGCATTTACGACGCATTTAAAAAATATTAGTTAAATGTAAGATAGATATATATTTATAATTCAACTACATTCACCTTGAATTCTGTAACAAGGTTTGTAACGTTGTATTGACGGAAATAGGTTTGAAAGACATTAAACTACGTGACATTTTATCGTGGCTGTTGGTATCAACGTTTACAGTTGATTGCCAGTGTTATCCCTCTTGGATCAACTTGAACGCTATATATGACATTTTAAACAGTTTCATGGAGTATGCCTGTGATACCTATAAGTTCTATGCTCAGACAAACATGAACGTGTTTTATGTTTACACGTTATCCTTGACCACTCCCTGATAAGTTGAGTTTTTACTAAACTATTTCGTTTAAGAGTACGCTCCTGCTGTGACTATTTATTAAAAAATAAATTATCTGTATTTTTACGGTTGAATTTGATTTTTGAAAAATGTTGGTCTTGCAGTAGATATATATCTGTAAGTCAAATAAATACAGGAGCTCCTTCAGCTCGTCGCCTAGGTTGCTACCGTTGGAACCTCCACTACAACTTTGCAGATTCTGTGCGCTAGGCTACTCGCTCGTCTTTATTAAATGCTAAGAAATAGGACGTTTTTAACACGCTTATATTAGCTTCACTTGTATGTATGTATGTATGTATGTATGTATGTTTGTTTGTAAGTAACTCTCCTTTGGACTAAAAGCCAGTGGCTAATTACTGTTATTATATCTCTCTTACTTAAGTTCAATCGTTGGCCGAGCGGTCTAAGGCGCGGGTCGTCGCTGACGTCAATCCCCGATCGTGGGTGCTAATCCCGTCCACGGCCAATTTTTTTTTTTTCAATAATTATTCGAACTAAAAAGTGAAAAATAAATATAGTTTAAAAAAACTAAAAAACACGCTTTTAGAGCATATCAAACTAAAAAGTTGAAAATAATTTTTCAAATAAGCTTAAAACAATAATAAACGATAAATACTAGCATTATTGTAAAAAAAGCGTGGGGCGCTTTGTCCATATTTCTCGTACATCGAGCGCTCAACGCTTTTTTTACAATAATGCTAGTATTTATCGTTTATTATTGTTTTAAGCTTATTTGAAAAATTATTTTCAACTTTTTAGTTTGATATGCTCTAAAAGCGTGTTTTTTAGTTTTTTAAACTATATTTATTTATTCATGTCTACTACCCGATAGCATGCAATGATTAAGTTTTGATGCAAATTATCTATGATCATAACAGGGATGTATGTAAACGTATGCATTGTAAATTATAGTAGAAAAATCCCCGTCTCCGTAAGAGCCTCCTAAGTAATTACTTTTACCGCCATCATATCGTTTCACGGAGTCTTAATTTTAAAACATATTTTCCTTTTATGAAAAATATATATTGAGTTTAGTCGTTTTTAAAAGTTTCAGACAAGTTATATTTTCATATAACCCCTGTTAGACAGCTTTTATAAAAACAGTAATATAGTTGGCAATTTTGTGAAAATGCCAACGATACAAAAATGGTGTATTTAAATTCTGGTGAACCTATAGAACGGCTACGAAATCCAATTTGGTGCGATTCTGTCACACATTTTGTCGGTTTTTATTGTTATAGAGATTTTAAATTGCACTAGTTTACTTTTCCCAACAATTCTAATCGACAAAATTGTCTCCTTCTAATAATTATGGACCAGTGAAAGAATACACTACCTTGTTTTTATCTCGTAGTACTAACAGATACACAATATGTCCCTAACTGACGTGTCATCATCTGTGCACTGGGCATTGGGCAATCAGTTCCCCTGCTTAATGAGATTCCAACGTCTGAAACACCGCAAGGTTCAATTTGAACACCTGGATATTATACGTGTTATTGCTACATGACGTCATCTAAACAGTCTCCTGCCCGTTGTTTCCCAAATTAGGAAATGTATGAGACATACCAGAACCAGTAACTGAGGAAAGTATAAATCTTAACAAATATAGGTGGATGGTGTTTATCTTTATTTGCATTTCGTGGTGAAAAGATTTGCTTACCAACGTGAAACACCGCTGCAACAGGTTGAATATATCGATCAGATTACGTCAACTAATTATATACAGTATAATGTCTAATATGTGTGCCCACTAGTACCGTATTCTTGTGCTTCTTGGGAGTTATATGCGCACTATGTTTATTTTTACTAAATAGTACTAAGACCATTGATACAACAATATTAAGATATTACGTAAAATGTCATGGTACACAAAACTGTTAAAGCAAAAAGGAGCTATTATTTTTTCCAGGATATGTTAAGAAGAAGAAGGTTCGAACAAATTTCGGTCTTGGTTCTTATGACGTCACATATACAGACTTACTTCAAATACGCTCGTTCACCTAGCAAACTATCTCACTATACTGTGGGGAAGTATAACACTCGATATTATGTTTGTTTTGATGTAATGGTAATGTGTATGTGACATAAATCTAGAATGGTTGCTAGTAACGTACCGTACCACCGTAGAAGGTTTTCCGATACGGTAAAAAGTTGAAATATCTTTTCAGACTATTATTAAACAAACATTCGTACCGCTTTGATGTGTCAGGACATATACAACAACAATGTTTAAAAGTATATTTTCTTTTGCAATCTAGATAATGTAAACTCCGTCCCACAGTTTTATAATTTCACACCTTGTAACTGTAATAATTACAGACATCGAAAAATCGCGTTATGGAAGCTAGAACTAATTTGATAAGTAAAAGTTTAATACTGATTTCTTTATTCCACGTTCCAGTACTCGTTACACGTTATTTTTACCAAAAATGTGAATTTTGAGAAGTGATTTTATTTTGTGTATTCTTAGTACCTTGACTAACTACAGGAAGCATTATATTTATTTGATCTGCACTGTGTATTTTTCTGTATTTTACTTGTTAAATAACCAACGCGAAGTGTAATTTTTACATGAAATAAAATAAAATTCTCCACACGCAAAGAGAAACCGGGAGTGTTATGGTGGGAACGGAATGAATGGTGACAGCGGTCGTCCTTGGCAAGGTCGTCGTGGGAGGCCTTACGTTGGGTGACGAGTACTTACGGAAAGTAACGAACTATTTATTGCTTAACTAACAAAAACTATGCTCAGTAGGAATAACATATGTTAAATACGTGTTAACGATAAATCAGACTCATATATTCCTGTAAGCTAACTAGTGGTACACTAAAGTATCACAATAAACATTTCCAGATACATTGTCCGCTTCTCGATGTTCACGAATTTTAAATCTTCGAAATACCAATAAATTATATTTTGACTTCTGCTGTTGTACTTCGTTTGTGTAACATTAACAACCTACTGACCTACTGATTTGCTATACATATCAATCTACATTCTACATGCTCTTAATAATAAGTAATCTACTTATACTTTCAGAATAAGTGAATACTTATACCTTATACTTTCAGAATGTTTTATATAAGGTAAAAAAAACTATTGGAAGTTTATTTACAAATGCCATATTCCAAACTAATTTGACCCGTTTAAATAAATAACAAACAAGCTGCTTTGCACATTGGCCTGCCTTCCCTAAGACAATCACTTGGCAACACATCTCAATTGTAGTTAAAAATGAGCTTGGTGAAGACTGTTAATCAATTTACAGATTTTGGAGTAACTCTATTTAGCGTGATACTTTGTTTATCAATTATATGATACTTTATCTATGTTCATAACAATATTGTATGTTAAAGGTTAGCCATGGTATCGGGGAAAGTAAAGTTAATCACATCGACAATTTACCTCCAAATGTTGCAAAATTGTGGTCTAAAACTAACAGTTTTTGAACTTTTATTTTGTCAAGTACCTTTTTTAAATAGTTTTAAGCACTAATACAAGCATCAACATGTTTATTTCTTACTGAATTATTCTTTTTTTTTCAACAAAGTAAAACTTCAGAAGTAATTTTCGTTTCCACCCAAATTTCAAGGCATTATTTGACCCAGTAAAATTGCATCGTAAGAAATGTTAAAATTAAAGACCTATGGAGATATGGGGTATAGTCGGGCGGGGAAAATGCGTTTTCCAGCTTTCTATCGGCAAAAAATGCGTCAAGCTATTCACTCCATGATTACTAATAATTAGGGAACAACAGAATGAATAACCTGATATCATGAATGCTTTCGTCCATTTGTCATTAATTCTAGCCCTGCAGAAAACCTCAATAAATAATTTAGTGTATTTTGCAAGTGAAATTAGGTTCCGCTAAAAGATCAGTGCAACCGTGTCACAAGATTGCCTTTTGTTATTCCGTCGCTTTTACATTAATTACCATTTTCAATGACGAATAACAAACAGCTGGAAGTTGAATTGAAATTGTGTATAGAATGTATGTTAAATGTTTGATGTATCCGATGCACGTCTTACATTTCAGATTACAAAACCTATTGCCCGTATTATAAAACATCGTTAACTCTTTTTATTACAGTTCGGTGTCCAAACAAAGACAAATACAAATCCGGGTGTCCAAACCATAATATTTTAAATTATTGTTTTCGCTGCGTTATGTCAATAATATTAATAACATAATAATATGTGATTTATAAGGTGGAGTTAGAACCATTGGAGTATCTCTTTCACTTACCCTCAATTAAAGCGATCAATTTTGTTTATTAATAAATTGGATAGGTACAATACCCGTTTTTTGTCTTAACCAATCCTTAAATCACTATGTGACTACCGCGGTTTCGGGTAACCTAAGTACCCATCTTCAGATCACAGAAATAAATAAAAATAATTCCCTTTATGAGGTCGTGTAATACATTAAAATCAATACACAAAAAATCACAAAAACACGGCACGAAACATATTAAAACACTTAAAAAAACCCATTAAAAAACATGGATTAGGCCTAATCACGCTAACCGGTCACGGTAAAACGTTTAATACGACGACTTAACTTGATTAGGCCTAATCCATGTTATTAATGTGTTTTTTTTAAGTGTTTTAATATGTTTCGTGACGTATTTTGTGATTTTTGTTTTGTGTATTGACTTTAATGTATTTGACGACCTCATGGAGGGAATTATTTTTATTTATTTCTGTGATCTGAAGATGGGTGCTTTGGTTACCCGAAACCGCGGTAGTCACAAAGTGATTTTAGGATTGGATAAGACAAAAAAAAAACAGGTATTACACCTATTTAATTTATTGATAAAATTTTCTAATCCGTGGGCTAACATATGTTGAAAAATGTTGTTTATTGTTGCTACAGTAGGTATTCATAGAACAACATATATTGTAACAATAGGAAAACACGCAATATAATGTTGTTTTAAATTACAAAATGATAACAACTCGGCTAAAACAAACATAAAAATAAACTATGAAAACACAAAATGTATAACCATTTCTTTTTACTGAGATAAAATAGCATAGTAACATTAACCAGTATTAAAATAAAATTACATATTTTTACACAATATATTATGAAAGAAAATATATTCAAGTTCCGCTCTCAAACACACCCCCACTCCATACACACACATTCACCTTCAATACAACCCCCCCTCCCACAAACAGCCCGAGCCGTCCTGCAACCTCAAATAATTTTGAATGAAACACTGTGTTAGGTTTTGATGCAGATGCAAGTTTTACTGTGATTAAAACAGTTAAATTACGTTTATTTGTTTAATTTTGAATTCGTAATATTCCATTGATTCTCCTAATTTCTTTAACCAAACAAACTTATAACTCTATTTTTTGTAGCATTCTAAACAACAAACATTCCATCGACTAAACATTTGATGTAGGTACTTATTTCTCACAAGTACATTTAAACTTTAGTTTTCATTAAAAGGGAAAATTAATTGCTCGAAGTGATCGAATTGTAATTCTGATATGACAGTACAGTGGAAACGCTAAGTTTCTCTAACGGTATTCGAAACCCTCGGCATGACCTGTTCGACCTTCTTTACACTCTAACATAAAACTTATTTTCGTTTGACCTTCATAGTCAATAAATACAACGTGGAATTATATTTGTCCTCCATACACTGCATATGGAATTCCACTGTGCATTCTTTATACGATATATGCTAATGGTTTTGTTTGATATATTGTTTGCAATTCCGTATAGTTAAAATTCAGATTGCGATTGTTAGAATCTTTAAAAGTAAAATAATAATAGTTTTGTACAAAATATTTTGAAAGAGGAAATGTTCATATTTATATAACTTTGACAACACAACTAAAACAATATATAATCGTACGGTATTAATAAATGAGGAACCCAAAACGTTTGATATTTTTAATGTTCTTTTATGTTGTAATTGTTAGTGCTTATTCCGGATTTTATCCTTGCCTGTATCATAACTTTAAGCTCTTTCGTACTTTTGTAATACATTTCCTAAGAGATGACGATTTATCGTTTATACATTTATTTAAGATAGCGCGATTGCAGGTGTTTTCTAGTATAGAAAATTTTGCTATATTATTCCATCATAACAAAAATCATATCGATATGTATTTATATTCACGCGTAAAATGAGCCGTAAACTGAAAGTTAAACGTATTGTAATATAACAAAAATAGAACATTTCTTATATAAGGTACGTCTACTCTCTAAAGCATTGACTGCAAGTGTATAGTAAAGCTGGGCTTCAAATTTGCATCGTCCCTACTTAAGAGTTCGTCTTCTCATACAATTAGCTAAACATATTTATGCCGGTGAACTTGCATAAAATTAGCATTATACCCGACCGGTTCGGCTTACAGGCAGCCAACAGATGTTTCAGCGTAGGCTTAAAGTGTACACAGTGTTGCCATATTAACACTACAAAAAGTAATAGTTCCTTAATATATATTACGAAATAAGTTAAATATTATAATAATTATGTTTAACATATGGATCAGAAACAATATTTGTATTTGATGTTGATATTATGTTGTTTAAACTAAGCAACATTTCCAAAAAAATCATTAATTTATGAAATTAAATATAATTTAACTCAACAAAAGTAAGTACTTCAACTGCTGCCTATTATTTTGTGTTTTTAATGTAATTATGTATAATGGGGTTAGGTGGTAGAGAGGACTAGACAGTCCTAACCTAGTCCCACAAAAATAAAGGCAATACTATTCTATTATATTCTAAAAGTTTCATCGAAATGTCTTGAGTATACCTATAGTAGGCCTATTTTCAGCGTTATCATAATAAACAAAAAAACAATATTTCACGCAAAAACCAATCTACGTCTTTTCTACTGCGCCCAAATTAACGGCGTTGGCTTAAACGGGTTGTTCTTTATGCCGAGATACTTCATCATGCCTTGAAAAAAGTCTATTCCTTAGCAGTTATACTCAAATAATATCTATGGTTCTTTTATTGATGAAAGCTCTTTATCCATAGATGAATAATCCATATAAAATTGTAGTTCTTTTAAATAATTGTATTATTAAAATTAACGCTGCAAATTATTTTTTCCATAAGATTAACATCAAGTTAGCAAGAAGAACATATGTTTTATTGATGAATAGTCAGATGATTTTATTAAAAAGCAAAATATGTATTGCCATAGCAAATAGTTTTACATAGTTTTACAAAAAACTAGTAAAAAGTTTCCAATTTTACATTGCCGCCGTTGTTTCCACAACTGTTAGTTTTCCCCTATAACGTAAGTGTTTCATTAATTGAATTAAATGTTTTTACTGCATTTAAAAGTAAAATGATTTAATCTAAAAATAAGCAATCCTTTGGTGAGATGACTTTAATTTCACCTTAAACTAAAAAACATGAATTTATTTAATTCAACCCCCTTAATCATGTTGCTATTGTGTGTAATAGTAAATTATTTTGGTTTGTATAGGAGCACAATATTAGTTACGTTAAATTATTTAGCTTGTAGGCCAGTAGGCTTAAAATCCAAATCGGAAATAATTGCTACAAAAGGTTTCATTATTTTAATTTCTTCATGTGCTGCCTAATATAACTATCCTAGGTTTCTCCCGTTGGAGTTGTGCTTAAATAGTGGGGGGATAAAAATGTACTCCCAAAAAGGGATATTTTTGCGATTTTACGGTTATATCTCATAAAGGACTCACAAAACATGGTCGTATTAAAAGTTGTAGGTCAATAAATGCTGCATTGAATGAGACCAGAAGCATGTTTTTTGGACCACCCGTTCCCATTCATATTCATCAAGTTGGACAAATTTTACATTTTTATGAACAATGTTTGTTTTAACTTCTGCTTTTTGGTAATATCATCTAAACTAACCCATCTAGCAATAAAGTGGTCCATTCAAAAACTATAGAGGAATAAATTCTGTGCTCGATGAGATCAAAAGTGATTTTTTTTGGACCACCTGTTTTTGTAAAGTTCCATCTTAAAGTTTCACCAACTCACATTGATTGTGTAGGTTGTGGGGAAGAGTAGAGATTTTTTGTTGCGGCCTGATCCGTATTGAAGTTGCATCCCTGTTTGTTTACAAGTTATAGATGGCAGGCTACTGAGATAGACTCATAAAACATTATTTTATTATGAACTGGCAGCCTATTCTGTTCGATGCAGTTGGGATGAGGAAGACTCCCAAGCCAGTGTCTATGACTTGTTCACACCAGAGGTACACCTGGTTCTCCACCAGGTTGTGTGGAAGAACGGTGAAACATTCTAACCAAAAATACGATGACTAGCTAAAACGACACTACAACCGAAATGCGACAAGTGTAGTCTTAGAGTACAATGTTTCAAAATTATTAGAATGTACAGTTTCATCAAACGAGATTTAAAATGTGGGTCGATATTTCATTGTGTTTATAATATTAAATTTATTGTTTAAAAAACACATTTTTAAGCTAACAAGAAAGAAAGAATTTTTTTAGTGGTAGCCGTTTTAATTTTTCCAAATGTAACTAAAATCTATCACTACATCATAGAAATATTATGTAAAGTACTCTGGAGATAGTGTTATTTCCATAGGTGTTATAGAGTTTCCTTTATTTCCCAAGTGGCTTTCTTTGCTTCTCAATGTTCTATAGTGAATATCAATGATTTCCTAAACTTGTCAGTAGAGCACTCACAGTATATTTCGTCTGCTGGCTATTATCCAATTTGTTTGTTTTTGTGCAATAAGGTAAACACATAGATTAATTATATGAGTTATAGATTAGTATGAACGTTTCACTTAAAGTTTATCCGCACAAAAAAGGTATTCTAAACATGTAGTTGTGATCCAACCATGCTGTTTGCCTTATTGAACGACTACTCCCTTGTTGGAATCACATCTTAGTTATAATAGTGCATTCACTGCTACGCAAATTTCGTATTTCCTATGCGACATATGAGCTGACCTTTTATTTTTTATATTTATAGTCTAAATGAGTAGAAATTACTTTATTTTTGAACCTTTCTACGTAATAATCACTAATATTTTAAAGCGGACGCACATGTGTGTCCATATCACATAGGCTTAAAATTGGCGCAATGCTGTGTGTATTGAAAATTCTCCCAATACGGGGGGGATTGGAGTGCGAAGCACGCAATGCAGTGTGTGTCGGCCGCTTCTCATAGTGTTCAGTGTCAAGCTCACATGTGGGTCCTTAGCAGTGAAGTGTTGTTGGATAATTTATAGATTTTGGCGTAACACGTTTCATCAGGAAAGTGGACTCTCTGGATGTATGTTCTTTTTTCGATGGTTACAAACCCCACAAACGTTTATTTTTAATTTACAATGGTATATTACTTTATTGTGGAACTAAACAAATGTTATAACTGGCAAAGATTTCAATCAGATTACAATTATTTATTTTTCTTTCAAATTACTATCGGTTCCGTTACATTCGCGTCGTTGAACATTTCTAAGACTATCAATAATTCAATTTTATTCGAGTAACGTGTCTTGCCTGGTTTCTGTTCAGTTTCCGTTTCTACAAATAACTTAACTTGTTAAAGCAATGCAATTGAACAGTCTTGTTTGAATAATTTTTACTGTAGAAATTGGATTTTTTTTTTTAATTATACATAACATTTATTTTAATTTTGTTTATTGAATTGTTTGTGTTTTGTTTTGTTTATACTAGTATTTATTACTATAGTTAAGTCACCGAGTTGTATCGAGTAATATAGTTCTCTATGATTAAGTTTCCTTCTGATCTACATTTATTTATTTGATGTTGCAGCCTTTTTGTATATCTTCGTACTGCTAATCTTTCTTCTGCGAATTGTTATAATGTATCTTCAACAGTGTAAAAATAAAAGTTAAACTGTCATGCTTTGTATATTTTCAGTTTGTGTGGTTATTGTAAGACATCTTTGATAGACATAATGCTGTCTTGGTCTAGTATTTCCCTTGTAGTTTGTATTTCTTTTAATTGCGTTTTAACAAACTCGAAAGGTGTTGATTGATTTCCAAATCGTTTTTAAAAATCCATTATAAAGAGTAGATAAGTGATTGCCGTTACTCACTCATACACGCCCAGGCATCATTTATAGTCCTCTCCTTTTCCTTATACAGTGGATGGATATTTGTTGTTTTTGTAATGTAGTTTGTAGATTTAAAAATTTGCAACGACTGGTATGATGTAAATAAACAAATTAAAACGTTAGTTATATCATAATTAAAAATGAATGGAAGAAACCCTAAGAGGTCTTAATCCTAGTAAAAGTGATATTAATAATAACAACATTGCATATACTCTCATATACCGAATTAAATATCTAACCAATAACACAAAATATTGTATTTGTAACGTTTTCGAGAATATATTGGAAGTATTTACATATATAGCTCATTAACGCTACGTACAGTATCATCAAATGCCTATTTAGGGTGTTTAACATTAGCACCCTCATATGTTTTAGCACAATAGTTTTTGATTATTGTAATATAATATGTGTCAACTTGTTTCATTACTAATGATGTATATGGCTGAAAGTGCCAAAAAGTAATGAAAGGGGAAATCGTACTTTTTTTAACTTGGTATTCATTTCTTAATGTGTGCTGGGGAAATATCTAGAGAATTTGATGTTTACCGCAATTATCAATTTTTCACACTTTCCACTTTGTAAGTAAGAAAATGTACACTTCCGAACCTAATGAATGCATCTACTCTATACACCAAGTCTAAACTCTTCATGCATTATATTTTTTCTTTCCCTATCATTCATGGACAACTTAAAATACCTAAATGTAGCATCTACAGTACTTTATTGATTGGGATGTATTTTATTTTTAATTATAACTTTTTCAAAGTAATTTGCGATTACGAAATACCCACCACTGAGAATCTCTATATTCCTTAAATATAAATGCACATTGTAATGTTATACATGTAACTCGTTTGATAATAATCGAAACAACGTTGACATCTGTAGGTAGAACACGCCCACACATTTCAGGAATTTTAATGACCTGTCAATCACTGTTTTTTTCTATGATTGATGTATATTCTATCTTCTCATGTTCCCATGATGAGGCTGTAGTGGCTTTATGGAAATTAGGTAAAGGCAGATTCTCATATAATGGCGCCTTACTTACTGTAACAGTCTGTATACGTTAGCCTAATTTTGCTTATGTGCATTGGTTTTAAATTCGTGTAAAGTTAAGTTAATTTAAAAAAGTTTACCTTTTATCATTATATAAGTAAGAAGAATGTTATTATTTACTTTGTTTTAATATTTCAAACTGTTTTCTTTAGTCTATTAGAAATAAATATTGACTAAACCGATCAAATTGGGAGTATCTAACATTTTTTATATTAAATACAGGTTTCTGCGTGCTTTCCCACGCTTTATCAATTATTACATTGTGTCATTTGAATGAATGACCGGCAAGTACTACTGGTGTAGTAGGTCTAAATGTAGTAGGTTAGCAAAAACAAATGTCTGAATTGTTAATAAATTTTGAAATATAATTTCACAAAGTTGGTATTGTATATATTATTGAATTTAAATTGACTTATTTTTTGTTTAAGTAACCTGTTTACTATACATTTGTTTGCGTTTTAAACGCCGTGCGACTCCAGAATGTGAGACTAGTCTATACTAATATAATAAAGAGGTCAAATTTTTTTGTTTGTATGTTGGGGGTAATCTCTGGAACTACTGAACCAATTGAAAAAATAGTTTTACGAATAAAAAGCTACACTATCTCAGAACAACATAGGCTATAATTAATTTTGATAAAAAACAATATTCATTTTTTATTTAAATATTTGCAAATATAGTCGGAAAAATTCTTAGGTTCGGCTAAGACAGATGCACCAACTTGTCCAACACATGTATTTACATGTATTACAATAACAACCAATTGAATAAAAGAACAGGTAAAACAACTGATTGCTCTAATATTTCCATTAACAGCTGATTTCAAACTTTGAAGCAATTATTTGTATTTATAACTTGTAGGTTAGGTTTTTATTAAAGTGTAGACCTGAGCCTTGCTGGTTCTTTAACCTTTATTATAACTGCTGTTATAAAATATACAAAATAATTTGATTTTAACATTTAACATTATTTGCCATTTTAGCTTTGGGGTTATTATTAATCCTACACATTTATTATAAAGAAAACATAACATGATTATGTGTGCAGAAGGTGCCAACGGGGTTTCCCCTAGTAATTAATAAATGTAACAATTAGCGCTTTTTGAAGTACTTAGTAGTTATCGAAACTGTAAATAAATAACAGTAAACTTAAATATATAGTTATGATTATAACTTTCAATTAGCCTACCTGAAACTATAGGTGAATACAGTACTCCTAGTTATTTGCATCATACAGGCAATATTATTTCACGCATAATTAGGTTGGAATTTGAGTACATAATTTACGATCAATTTACCATAAGAACAACATTCAAACAAATGTTCATTCTAGTGGAAATGCAGATGGCCGTTATTATTACTGTATTAGAAATTTCATGTCATTTTAGCCTATAATACAAACAAATACGATGTGTTGGATTTGAACGTATGACCTTTGGTCGACAAGCTGTAGATACCGCTTGACTGCCATATCATATAAGCTATCACTCCTGGTTAAATAATTTAATCACAACATTTGGCTATTTGAACCGACCAAAAGTGAATTCATTGTAAACTTTTGCAAATTTTGAATATTGATTGTCTGTATGAATACTGTTGTATTGTCAATAGATTAAAAACGTGAACAAGATTAGTTGCCATACATGTGTTAAATTTTGTCAGACTGATCTGCTATTTCGGGTTGCTAGGCGTAATCATTTCACCTTACAAAGGGTACGTCAGTGACTTGAATCCCATCAATCACTTGCTTTTCCGAGTGTAAAGGATTGCATCAGGAACAGTTCCGAGTAATTCCTATAATATGATGTGAATGGTGTTTACTTGACACAAAAATACCAGTTTTAGAACTAAGACGTACCCTATAAGAAACAACTTCATTGAAGCATAATATTTTCATGACACAATACAAAGTCATTTCAGATCCTCCAGCTTTAAATACAGTTTAATTAAGTTAAAACATCAACATTTTTCCGAACCCCCCCCCGCCCCACTTCTGCAACCCTAGTTACATCTATGATGCTATCAATTTATAATGCCTATGTTTGGTATTAGTATGTGACTCCTAATCCGTTCCCCCCAGTTCTTCGTCTAGTGTCGTACCAAACTGTCACTGTAATGATATCACAATAAGAGTGCGGTAACGTAGTGAAGAGCTGAGTGAATGTGTCACTCTCTAACTGAAGTAATGGTAAAGTAATGTACTGTTCGTATTGAATAACTAAACTATAAGGAAATTAAGTTACAAAATCAGGCCAGTTGTATAAGAAAAAAACATCTTATTAGCGAATTTCCATAGGAAAAATGAGCTATTGCAGTGGCCCTTATGGTGAGACCCAAGGTCGGGAGTAGCAAATGAGCATCGATCATGGTCCCCAGAACACGTTTTGGGGTGTCATTAAAATTCATATATATATATGTGTATATATATATATATGTGTATATATGTGTTCGCACTCTAGCGGTCGCATTTTAAGTCCGATTTGGTCCAAATTTGGTACACGTGTTGGTTGTGTAAGTGGCTCGGACGAGTTCGTTAGCCAAAAAAATCCAACAACCGGAAGTAAGTTTTTTGACCGGAAGTAACTATTTTTTCAGATTTTTACTAAGAGAATGAATTTTTTTTAGAGTTTTTTTTAAAAATATAAATGTAAGATGTTATTCTGCACATTTTGTTTTTTTAAGCGACCTTATAGCTCGCTTGGTTCCCCCAAAATCGATCAAAACGTGAAATACCATAGAAGTACCCGGTTCAAAGCCATGTGAAAATACCCCTAATACGAAATTTGGCGTGCGAAGCACGCAATGCATTGTGT
This sequence comes from Philaenus spumarius, assembly GCA_018207615.1. NCBI lineage: Eukaryota > Metazoa > Arthropoda > Insecta > Hemiptera > Aphrophoridae > Philaenus > Philaenus spumarius. Next base: position 13,568 of record JAGFPH010000402.1, on the reverse strand, counting down.
ATTGAAGTCAATCCCAATATGTGGAATGGCGTGCGAAGCACGCAATGCTTTGTGT
>JAGFPH010000402.1:0-12456 GCA_018207615.1 Philaenus spumarius | reverse complement strand
TTAAATAAATATCGCAAGATTCAGTATCGATACCCCCAATATTATCGCTAAACGCAAACGTTTTGAAAAAAAAAAAACTAAAAACAATAGAATATTTGATTTTTTAAATGGATCGTGTTTTTATTCGTAAATAAGGTTTATACTCTTTGAACTTATTTACACCAGTATTTTTAACTTGTACAAAAGTTTTAAGTCGATTTTTTCAAAATTCAACCATGATTTGAATGGAACCTGGAGCCATTTGAAAAGCGTTGCAAGGTCTGATACTCCAAAAATCGGGAAGATGATAATTCAGTGACTCTAGATGTACTTATTTTCCAGTACATAGTTGAGACTCTGGATAGAGGTTAAAAACATGCATATTTACTTCTATCTCAAGTTTGAATTCGATATATTCAAAATAGGGAAGTTTTGACCAGCTACTCCTATTGACGAGATTGCCATTTTCTGTAAACAAAACGGATATTTATATTTCAAGCAGTACCGCTTTTACCAATTTAAAAGGAATAGTTTTAAAACCCTGTATGGAAGTTAAAAAACATGCTTATTAACTTCCAATCTGAAGTTGAATCGGAATTTTTTAAATCTTGGAAGTAGATTCTCTTACAGCGCGCTTATTATTTTTACCTAAATTGCAAACTGTTTGGTAGTTACATTTTTTTTAAATATATTAATTTAAAGCATAGTGACGTTTAAATTTATGTATATATTTAATAAATAATTATGCAATTTATTACAGATTTAATGTTTTTAGAATGTTTAATTTTAGACAAATTTTATTTTAATTCTTTATGCGAAATTAAATTTAAGACTCTTTTCCACTGTGTTTTGGTTAAACAAATATTTTATAAGATGGAAATACAATAAATTGTGAACAAAGGCCTAATATATTTGTTATTAACAGTAAATACAAAAAGAAAAAATAACGACAATACTTATATAGAGTTGTCAGAAAAATAAAAGTGCACTGTTGCTTCTTTACATCCACTTGGTACTTGGTACAACTAACCACCATGAATATTCAAAACGCTAAATCCAGTAGGCCAACCTCTGTTATTTCTTTTTTTCAAATTTAAACAATATTTTAATGTTTATTAACTAAAGATAGAGTTTTGTACTAAAATACATTGTTGGTACTAGTTTTAACATAATGTATTAAAAAATATTTCCATCAATAGGTTAAAAAATGCTTGATAGAATAAACAATTTTAATGAGAAACAAGTCTTTATTGTTAGAGATGAGAGATCACAAAAATGTTTTTTTTTTAACTTTCATCTACTTTTCGAAGTGAACAAATGTGTAAAAACCGTCAAACTTAGCACTTGTTACCCAGGCCGTGCTGTAATAATAACCTCAGTTTCAAATTAATACCTTAACTTTATTAAGACTGAAACTTTTTTATAACTTAAGGCTAGAACTACTAACAACAAAATACTAACAGCATGTGACTGAATGATTTTTAGATTTTTGCATAAAACTCATAACACTACTTACACAAAAATGAGTTATGTTCTTTACTAGGCTTCAAGTAATGCCTCCTTTTTTGTTATCTATAGTATGATATATATTTTATAATAGTATTTTATTTGTGCAGACTTTAAACTTCGAATTACACAGTTCCGATATATTTTTTCGTAAACAGGCTACACAAGGCAAAAATGTTTAAGTTTAATAACTTATAACTTTAAATCATAAGTTTATTGATGTTTATTTACACGAATAAACTTCATATATACTATACTGTACATATTACGAAATTATTTGAACCAAATAAGCTCAAATTAAAAAATCCACATAAAAAATTGCGAAACTATGAGCAAACAACTCATACGTAGTAAAACTGTTTTTGAATGTTGATAATTAACCAAATCAAACAGTGTACTTGTGTCAGATAAAATACAGAAACGGAATTGATTAAAAATGTCAAACTTTATAAATTCTAAAACGTATTGCTAGCTTGGCGAAATAAATGTACGTCTCAGAGGTCTGCTGCTATCTGTTATGTCTAAACAGTGTCTTGGCCCATGTGGTCAGTTATCTCGGCGGGAATGAAACATTGGGGCTACCTTTAGGTTGCCAACCATTTCGTTTGCCGCTAAGTTTATACTTCGTAAAACAAATTATGCTCATTGCTCAGGTTCTAGATATTATACGTTAATAAAACAATGTGCTCTATATTATTGTTATGTAGTGTTATATAACGTTTTTAAATTATTCATTGTTTAGGTTATTACTATTAGACTGTATATTATCGTTTACTCGGATTAATACATTTTAATTTATATTTCTATATCTGTTTGGTTAAAATATGTTTTGTACTTGTTTTATTCACTCTTCGGGTAACAATATCAGACTCTCAATTATTTATATTCATGATATTGGCTTCAAACAGGAATTTTTCATTCACTGGAATATCTTTGATGTCTACACTAAGCTTTGAAAAGATAGCTTTAAAATTGTAGAAACTAGTGCATTAAGTCAAACGATTTAGCTGGCAAGGATATGCACTTAAGTATAAAAACGCGCTTCACACCTCACCCGAATTTAAAATGAAAATTTATGGCTCAGCTTCACAGCTCACAAGCTTAGCGAACATTTTTCTAAAAGTTTTAAATTTGTTGATAAATACCTTGAAACAGAAACTATATAAACAAATTAATGGAGTATTCCAGATTCCATTTAAATTCCGTTTAAATTTTGCAGTTTTAAAACATTTTAAGGTATTTATTTCAATCTGGGAATAGTAGGCCTATCGGTAATTTTCTATCTTTTCTATAACTAAATATAAACATTATAATGGTTCATATAGATTCCGATTCAAGGTGTTTATGAAAAAATGTTCTACTTCCTGAGATGTTGCCCTAAATCTTTGTAGTCCTATATTTTGCGTCTGAGAGCCGTAATACTAGCTAGCTTTGTTATCTGATTTAACGCCACAAGTTCCTACATATTAACAAATATAATTATATGAACAACTAAAATGTAGCGAGGACTTGAAAAACACTTGCATGGGCGTATCTAGGTAGGGCCTATCTAGGTTGAAGTTAACATTTCAAAAATAAATATAGAAGCGATTATAGTTTATGGATGTGTGGTGCCAATCGATGCTAAGTAAGAGCAACGCGCGTTAATAAAGCGGCTGAAAATATCGACATACAACACGTAATAGAGTTTTACGAGTGATTATAAACTCTAAAAGTTATATACTTGCTACATTTAGAAATAGATTTATAAAAAACATTTCGTTTTTTAGTAAAATATAAACCAATTTTTCTCGCCCCTCCTTAAACCTACAACACACACTGTGCAATATTACTACAGATTTACTAAGTTCTAACAAATTCTAGTTATCAAGCCGCAGTAAAAACTAATTGAAAATACATTTAATAATTCACTTTCGTAAAATAAAAGATGAAATAAAATGAGAGAAAAATATTACAATATGTAACTTAGTATAAAAAAATAAAACATACCGTAGCTAAGCACGAGTATTCAGCTATTTATGTTATGAATGTAAATTTTCAACTATCACATAACTTCATAAATATTTCTTTTATTTATAAATTGTTTCAATAATTTTGAATTTCAAATTAATTTAACTGTTTCATATAATGCCTTAATCTCTGGTATTTCTTTTAACTTAAATCTTTTATATTTGAGCCTCAAAACGGGAAGAGCCATGGGATATTTATTGTGGTTTTGTTTTTCTTGCTTTATTAGGATTTAGAAGATATATTATTTACTTTCCTTTGTTTTCGATTTTGTGTTTTTATGCTTAAGTATTGTATAATTTTTTATTTTAACAAGTTTTATTAGTTGTTTTGTTAAGTTTGTTCTTAAAAAGCGCAATATTTTTGGCCTAAATCCTGTTTTTTTTCTCATTGTAATAAAAGGGTTTAAAAATAATTTTTTTAAAAAGTCACAAACAAAAAGAGTAAAGCAGTTGCATTTTGGTGACTTATGTTTAAGGTGTAAAGATACTCCCCATGAAACTAAAGTCCTAAAATTTTGACATATTTTAAAAGTTAGTTTAAAAAAAATGAATAAAAGAAGGTAAATTACTGCATTTAAATTGCTTTCGACTAATGAGTAACTGCCCCGATGTCTCTTTATACAAATATATATAAATGTTCCACTTGTATAGAAAACTTGAACGGATTACTCTTTCTATTTTTCACTATCGTATAAAGGTGTCAAAGCACCATAGCTTCGTGGTAAGTTATAACAACTAATATTTGCAGTGGGAGCGTTGGAGGGGTTACCTACCCAATTTGTATGGGTAAAACTTATTTAATTTAAATAGACGTAATTTTCTTTTCACATAAATGCAAATCATAATAAAAAGTGTTTCAAACGTATGCTCTCATGTTTTATGAAAAATTAGTAGTAGATTTGTATTGACTGTTTAGTAGTAATTATCATTTATTATCAAGAAAAGTACATGACCGCTCCAGCTGAAATATTTCTGATTTTGAATAATTAAATGTAACAAACGTTTAAAGCAAAATTCATTAAAATAGGATCTATTTTGCAGCGTTTAAAAGTAAAAGCGTTCATTTCCTATTATAGAAAATTCAATAACTTAAAAAATAATAAACAATAAAACATATTTTGAATAGGTATTTTGAGATGGAACAGGACTATTTAAAATTTTACTTACAGTACTTTTAAAACAAACATTCAGTTGCTAAATATATTTATCTTTTGAAATATTTGTTTACTGAAATAAACGTAAAAGACTTTATATGCAGACCCTACGCCGTAAGTAAAATTACAACATCGATTTAGAAGATAAAATCTTAAATTTGGGGCTCCGGAGCACCTACAAAAAAATTTTTTTCATTTTTTTTGTTTTTTGTTGCTTGTTATTGCCCTTTTATTTAGCTTTAAAACAAGCCTAAATTTATTATTATATCTCAACTCTAAGTGGGTAAAAATACGTTTTTTGGTTCGTATGTCACATGAGAATAAGACAAATTTTGTATCATATTCTTAATAATTTGTATATAATTTTTCCAATTTGAAAATAATTAAAATTGCCGCCTATGGTGTTAATTTTCATTTTGGTAGGAATATTTAGCTTTTTCTGTAGTGCCAAACCTGATATACAGTCTTTGTTGATATTCAGATGATGACAACCCTGAATATGGGGTTGGTTTGTACTAAATATGCAAGTAAAACTTTAAAAGAGTTTTCCGGAAATCATATATTTTATTCACAAAAGGAACATTTTATCAAAATCTATCTAACATATTGATCTGAAATTTTCAGGGGTTTTAACGAGAGCATTTTGTAATATAAGTGCTAATTTCTAAGTTATGACTGAGAAATACGACAAAAACTGGTCAAAATTCTATTAATTTATAAAAATAATGACAAAATTTATTCAAATGCTTGTATTGAAAAACCCTCACGTTAAATGTTGTATTTAGGTAGTACTAACACACTGATAAAATTTTACTAATTTTGATCCAGTAGTTTCTGAGAAAATGTTCCTTAAATATTGTATTTTTAACATTGCCGAGATAGGGCGCTCCGGAGCCCCTTAAACACTTGTCTTGTTATTCAGTACTACTCAAAATAATCAATGATAATAAAAGGGAATTTGTTTATTGAAATAAAAAAATAACAGTCAGTTGTGGGACTGCCGTCAGAAGTGGAAACATTTTAGCTTCATATAGTTAACTTTATTTTTGGGTTATTAAGAAGTATATTTTTAAAATAAATAAATTAATGTTGTAATGGTGCCTTAAACAATGTGACGGAGCTTTAAATATTTGCGTAGATGCGATGTAGCCTTAAATAATTGTGGCGATGCGTCGAAGCCTTAAATAAGAGCAAAAATGCAACCGTGTCTTAAATAATTGCGGAGGTGCGACGGAGCCTTAAATAATTGTGGAGGTCCGATAGAGCCTTAAATAGTTGCGGAGATGCGATGGAGCCTTAAATAATTGCGGGTATGTGACTGTGTCTTAAATAATATGTCTAGCTCTAGATCAGCTTGCTGCAAAATACATACCTAATTATCGAATTTTTTCCAGACAAACCATTGCTCGGTCGAAATAAATACATATGACCTTTTTTGTTGAAAAATACCTCCACTACAAGTTGGTATTTTTATTTTTCTCTATCTTCACCCCAGCTCGAAATATTAAGGATAATCGAAAAAAAATGATAATCGATTTTGTTTTTCGACTTTGGGAAATCGATAGACTGGTAAACTTTTTTTTATGTTAATCTACATATTTTAATGTACTTATAAAAAAAATCAGCCGTATTGTAAATTACTGGAACTTTTGGTCTAAATTTACCAGTACCGACTGGCCTATAGATCATATTAAGTTTATTGAAGTTAATATGCGATTAAACTTAATACATACTATATTTCAATCTCTGTGCATATTCCTAAATTCTTTGAAACAAATAAACTCAAATTTCATAATCCGAATAAAATATTACCAAACTGTAAGCAAAAATGAATGATAATTAACCAAATAAAAATTTATATTTGTAACTAAATTATAAAATCATAAAAAGAGTGTTAAGTAAAGGACAGAATACGATTTGATAGAAAATATAAACATCCAAAATGTAACGTAAGCAAGGCTAAACTCTCGTATCAATGGCACTGTTATCTGTTCGTCTAAACACTGACTTGTCTATGATATCATGTGTGGAACGAAAAATATTGGGGCTACCTCATTCACTGGTATATTTTTATGCCAAGGTTTAAAAAGAAATCTTTTACATTTTTGAAACGGCTGGATTAAATAAAATGATTGAGCTCGTAAATATATACGCTTTAGTGTTCAAAATGCCAGTCACTCGTCTCCAGAAGGGTAACAATTAAAGTTATCGATTAGCTTTTAAACCGACAAGCTGTATATACAAATTTGAAAAATGTTTAACCTTTTTTTTATAAAATCCTTCCTTGGTGTACAAACAAATTTTTGAGTGTTCTCTATTTTTGTTACGGAAAGAGAAATATGACGATTAAATTTTGCAGTTTTAAAATATTTTAAGATATTTAACTGAATCTATGTGTATGCGTTTGTTATCAGGACTAAGTTTTTAAGAAAGATTAGAGCAAAGTTTTTGAAAATTGTTAAAACCACGCCTAGAGAATGTATTTTTTTCTTGTCTTTGTCCAAAACATTGCATTTACTATCTATTTTTATAGATCTAACTAATAAAAGTAACTCCAGGGAGGTATGATGTAATTGTACCAAATTTGTGGGCCGAGTAACTACACGATGTCTTGACGTTTGACTCACTGAATGTCTTTCAAGTTTATTTTCTGCAACAGAGTAAATCAATCAGTGACCTTCATTCGATTTTAAGCTTTAGTTCGACATTTTCTAATTTTACGTCTTTTAAGTTTGTATAGACTTTGAAACTATATGAATAATTATGCATCTTTAATTGAGAGTTAATATCTTCAAAATTGTTATATCTGTAATGTTAATGTAGGCAATTTTCTCTCTTCTCTTTGCACGATTCAATAGATTCCAATTCAAGGTCTTTGACGAAAAACATTGTACTTTCTGAGGTGTTGATAAGAGTCATAAACTTTTGTGCAAAGTAGCTAAGTGATAACCTTTTAATTTGATCCTGTTGAAAATACTTGAATTATATTTTGCGTTTGGAAACTGTATTGCTTTCTAGTACTGTTATGCTTACCTGAATTAATGTTACAGTTTCGACATTCACAATTATAGTTCTAAAATATAGCGAGCATACAAAAATACACTACTGTGTGTGCATGACTATGTTGAAGTAAACATTCTTAAAATATACAATAGAAGCAACGAATCCAATTGGAAGTTCATGTAGTGAGGCAATCCGATGTTTGGTACGAGCAACTTAATAAACCGTCTGAAAATAGCGCAATTCCAAGATCGCTTAAAACTTGTACTAGATATGTGATAAAATAATGTAAATATTATATTTTAATGAAAATGTTTATATGTTTTTGGTAAAGTTATGTTTTGCACTGGTTTTAATCACTGTCAGATTTTGTATTATTATTGCTAACAAGGTTCTCAAAATCTCTGAATGTTATGTTTTGCACTTGATTTATTCAGCGTTAGGGATGTTATTATCAAACTGTGTATTATTATTACTCAACTGTTAGTATTTATTATAATTAATATAACTAATATTGTATTATTGATTAATTACATTATGCCTTGTGTATTATTGATATTATCTTGAAAAGTAATTTATTCTAAATGTTGAATCTAAAATTCTAATTATATTGACTTCTTAAAATTACGTTATGCACTTTCTATCCTCTTTGTGGTTTATCATTATCAAATTATGCATTATTACTGCCCATATTGTAATTTACTCCAAATATATATAAATTTACTATACTGATAATGTATTTTTGAAGCATTATAATATGCTTTTTATATGTTTTATTTGCCGTATGGCGTTTTAATACAACACTTTCTAACATTTGAACTTTTCAGTTTTAATTATTTCAGAATATGATATAGTAATGGTAATTTTGATATTGTTTTAGAAAAAATATGTTTATGGTTAAATTATTTTAAAAATTGATTAAGTAAAAAAAACTTTTGTTAGTACTAGTATTAAAATATGTTATAAATTAGTTAAATATTTCTTATAATCTCATGTTTTAGATATTGTGTTTGGTAAGTATATGTTGTGTGTTTGAAGTATTCACAAACTTGTGGGTTTGCAAACTAATTACTGACTGATTAAATGTATTTTTTTAAACCTAAATACTTGTTGTTATTTATTTAACGCTTCAATCTGCTCGTTAGTGAATTGAACAAATTTACACAGAGAGGATCGTACCAAGCAAGATGTGCTGCCGCTGGCATAAGTCATAATACTGCTACTCCGTTCTATAAACTGCACAAACACATGTGCAATAACAGCCATGGTGGTTTCGCAAAGTCCTACGAGTTAGCAAGAAAAATTAAATAAGAAAAAAAAGCATAAGCTAGGCGAAACAATCCGACAAGTAGACGCCGCACAGTGTGTTATTTTAACAATCTAGGGGGATTTTAATAAAATTCTGAAGGCAAAATAAACCCTTTGAAATTGTTATCTCTAGATTAAAAACATCTGAAATTACTCGAAAATATTATATTTGTTTATGATAGCCCCTCTATTGATGGATGGGGCATTATTTTATCTTATCTGATTCAGATACAATTGCTCATTCTTCCACCGCTTCGATTGAACATCAGTTTACAGGTGCGTCTCAAACTGTGCAGTTTACAATTAACTGACCAGCTATTTGTCAGTTTATTCTGTCATGTTTTTGTGAGGTTTTGCGATTTTTTCTGATTAATGAGTTAATTTTCTTTTAGGGCAGCGAGTGTTTTCAAATTGTGTGTAAATTTAGTGTGAATTTCTTTAAATTTTATATTTATCTAGGAAAATCTTTACTATATGGTAAAATATGGTGAACTGGTTAGTCGTGTGTTAAAATATAAACGTTTCTTTAGTAGAATATATCAAATTTGGCTGCCTATACCTGCCTTTTATGTGAATTTTAATTTATTTAAAAATAGATAACATCATCCCAAAATTGAAGCGCTTCGAAATATGGTGTCAAAACAATAAATAAAACTGATTTGACGGTTTATTTTCATATGTAATAAACTCATATGGTGATTTGGATTTAAGTGATGAAATTTCTTCACAAGTAAACAGTATTTTAAGAAGTCTGTGTCAGCAGATTGACATTCAATGGCAAAAATGCCACAGAACCCAAGCAACGTTTTTAAAAAATAATGATACATGGCTTAAAGGCTTTTCAAATTTTCCTATAAGTGTTTTGGGAACTCAGACATCAACCTCCGGTACGTCTACCGATGGAAGGCCACAGAAATAATTTTCTGAATGTTGCGATAAGACTAAGCGCAGGAAAACAAAAGAGTTGCTGCAAAATAAAACGTCAGACAAAATAGCTGTAATTGCCGAATCAAAACTATTCCAAGAAGGAAAATGTGATTCAGCAGCAATAGTTAAGGAACTTTTTGAATCTTCGCCACAACGAGGAACTAAGATAAAGCATTGCAGAATTGATGTATAGCCAAAAGAGGGAAAACTAACTTCAGACGAGGCACTTGCCTTAATGATTAATGCGAATCTATCGACGAACCAATATTGTGTAATTAGAGAGCAAGGAAACAGGTTTGTAAAAAACATTTACCCCTCTTATAGTGCTATCAAAGAAGCAAAATTGCAATGTTATCCATCTAATCATCATAAATGAAAATAGAGTAGACATCTGTATGCAATCTTTAATTGATTAAAAATTGTTAATGACAGAAAAAAGCATATTCAGGAGACATTTAAACATGAAATGGGTCTCCTGGTAGATATGCCTACACAACAAGCAGGCAACACTAATGACGGGAACACTGCGCGTCGATTTTTCTGTAACGCTGATAAATCAGAAGAAATAACTGAAATCGACTCCCGTTTAATAAAAAGATTTCAAGTAATATTAGAGGCTCTGAATTGTGGGTACTCTATATACTCAGACGCCTTTGAAACTTACACGAAATAAACATTGGACTTGTACTTGGAAAATTACCAATGGTACCTTATGCAGAGTTCCGTTCACAAAATATTGTGTCATGGTGCAGCAGTAATACGGTCTTGTATTATTCCTATTGGCCAGCTTTCTGAGGAGGCGCAAGAATCACGAAACAAGGACAACAGGAAGTACCGGGAGTTATTCACGAGAAAATCCTCCAGAATATCTACGAATACAGATCTGCGAAGACATCGACTCCTCATATCATCAGATCCATTCATTGCAGCAAAAAGACACACCCCTAGAAGACGTTCTAAGAAAGTTCTCTCACGAGATGTAATATTTTTGCTTCGTGCAGAACTTCGTGCAGGACTGCGGCTCCAACGATGATGATAGCGAAGGAGAATCCTCATCTGAAAGTGATTGACTCACCACCTCAGCCGATAGATATTTCGGTACGATATGTACACGTCAACAAATACATTTATTTGTTATTTAAGTTTTTCACTTCATTTAATCCCTTTTAGCTATTTATTTCAGACACATTATTTATAACGACAGGTATACAGTAATATACGTATTTTATCGGATGTACGAAGTACAATCCGTACAATAACAATGTTCACATAAAGTCATGACAAACACTTTAAAACTAATTATTTTAGCTGTATCATTGAGTGTTTTCTTTTATTTTTATTAGTAATTTAGTGGTTAGTCGTTACAGTTTGTTATACATTTTCTAAGGTTACAAATTCCAGTGTATTTTAAAATGTAATTAATTATTTTGTAATTTAGTAATTTTTAAGTCATGCATTGTTTTACAATTATCAAGTTTTATAAAATATTAAACCGTATCAACTTTTTATTTTTCGTTTGAAATGTTTAAGTTTAGTATAATTACGTAAAATAAAAATAGAATAGCTACTGGATTATCTATAGTTTTGTAATTAAAATGTTTGACTCTTATTTAATTATCGCTCATTAAAAAAAAAAGGCATATTTTGTAAAGCTAAAAATTTGTACTCGTGCTTTAAATCAGCCAAATTTCCACGTTCCACATGCTATTGTCTTTAAAAACACTTTTTTGAATGAAACTAATCAAATAACAATCAGCATTATCATATTTTAATTTTGTCCTCCTAGATCCAACAAATATCACACTGTGCGCCGCCTTGACTACCAAACGATTACACAGACGTACAGTTATTATGGACCATCAGCAAAAAAAACAGATAATGATGAAGCTACATTTAAAGAGAAAAAGATTACGTTTTTAAGGAACCTAGAGAAAATCTATTTGGAACGCCACGAATTGGAAAAAATACCAGGCTTCAGCGAGACAGTGTAATATGGAGACACAAAAGACGAAATTTGTTGACAGCATCTAATTTTTGGGCAGTTTGTAAAAGACTGACTTTCACAAGCTGCGCTAAATTAGTTTCTAGGCTGTTATACACCGTGAATTACGAGGTTACGACGCTCCAAGTTTAAAATATGGTCATGAAAATGAGTCAAATGCCATAAGAGAATTGAAAAGTAAAGGCATGAGGTAAAACAGTGTGGGCTGTTTGTAAATCGCGAAATTCCATATTTAGTAGCAACATCAGATGGAGCTGATAGAGTAGTAGAAATAAAGTGCCCATCTTCCGCTGAAAATTAACTCCAAAGGAAGCAATTATAGGCGACAAAGGTATTACAGGTTCTTTTTGGGTTAATAAAAATGGTCAAATATATCATATTAATAAACAGCACAGCTATTATTAAAAAGTGCAAGGTCAATTAAAAATAACTGGATGAGAATATTGTCTTTTTTGTAATTTGGACCCCTAAGGACATAGTATGGAGACAATTTTAAAAGACGATAACTCTTTTCAAACTCAAATAAAAAATAAACTTCAAAAAATTGTATCTTGATTGTATTTTGATAGAA
>JAGFPH010000401.1:575584-589655 GCA_018207615.1 Philaenus spumarius | reverse complement strand
GCATTAATAAACAGAAATGACTAGCACTTTTAAGTTTGTAACTTGCTTTATGTTTTGGTTTAAATGGGACTTCAGTGTTTAGTATTTTGTTACTACATAATATTAAAAATTACTAGTAAACCCCCGTGAAAATTCACAGACTGAGCGTGGTATCTTTTTGATCGAAAGATACTTTGTCCGAATTTTGGAAAGAGACCAGGTATCTTTTGATATCTGTTGGTTAGAGTGAAGGAGGGCGGAAGTAAAGCAAACAGTGTTTGGCTCGCTTCCAAGCTAACGGGTAGTGACGTAGTAATGAGGGGGGATTTTGGGGACAAAACCCCTCTGAACAATTTTGACATAGCACATAATCATGTTTGTCAATGCCATGTTTTTAAAGTACATTACCAGTGGTGAATATATTTGAGCAGTTCAGAAATAATAATAGTTTTTCTTCGCTCTTGGAGCACATTGAGAATTCGTGCACCACACCATCGATTATACGTCCAATCAACAAAACGAATTCCTTACGTTGCTACGTTACGGTCGGTGAGTTTGTACGAGCATGACTAGACAAAAAGCTCGCACAGCCTGTCCAGTGTCCAGCGCAGTTTACATTGTCTCAAATTTCGTTTCTGCTCTTTTCTTTTACTCACTATGAACGAGCCAAGCTGAACCGGTCAGTAGAACGCAACTTCAACATTAATAATTGCTGATTAAGCGATCGAAATTATCAAACGAGAAGGGGTCGTACAAAAGTGATGGACAAATTTTTGTTAGTGAACAGAACATTTAAAATTAGTTGTTTTATTTATAAATATATATAATTTATAATTATAACTTTTATTTCAAATATGTATGAAATTTATGCTAATATTGTAATTATATATTATTTATAAAGTTTTAATTGTAAAATATGTACTAAATAAGTAGTATTCAAGGTCTAAGTTTACTTGACCTTTCAAAAATCCAAACATCAAGTCCAAATTAACACAAAAACATTTGGGTTTCTAAAGAACTGCAAAAGAAAAAAGTCTTTAAGTTACTTATAGAATCTAAATACGTAATGCAAAATAAAGGTTTCCTTTTCGGGAAATACGTGAACCAAGGATTGGCATATCTTTTGCGCATTTGTTAAAGTTATGAGGAGAATACGTTCTAGGAATCAACGAATAAAGTAAGATGGAAGTATTTCCTGAGATCCCCTTCAAACATCAAAAACATTTCAAACATTCAAAAACACAGTATTAACTTTTCCAACATAAAATATAACATATTTATACTATGGTGCCATTCTTAGTTATTAGATTGTAAAATTTATTCAAACAGTCTATCACTGATTCAATCTTTTGAATTTGTGTGAATATCTAAAGGGTCGGTTCATTATAATATATTGCATTTATGAAGATTGGAGCCACCAATACTGTGACAATTAATTGCCAGTAACGAGAGAAGATTATAAACTTTGATATGTTTAAGATTGCCAGAGAAATGCAAATGGAGAAGATCGGCTGAATGGTCATGCTTTTTTGATAGAATAAACATTGAACACAAAATCTCACAACTAATACGTTTATTAACTCAAACGCGTTTCAGCGACAAAGTCGCCATCATCAGTGATGCACGAGCTACATAGTCAAACTATAACTAATCTAACAGTGTTTCATGGCCCGTATTTATACAGAATTCAAAGGGGCGTGACTAATTTAAGATTACGTTAAATTAGTGGGGCGTTACCAATTGCCTCGCGTTATTACAACTAGCCTAACATCTACTTATATCTTCTTCTTCTTCTATCTATCTTCTATCTACTTATATAAAGCTAGACGAGTTCACTGATTCAATAGTTTGGTTTCTACCTCCTCACTGAATGCTATCCGTGGTTCAAATAGGATTGCCTATTCATTTGACTTCAGAAGGTGCGATCTGGACTTAATCATGGAAGACCTCCAGTATCTCAACTTGGCTCCAGTTGACGGCTTACAAAATCCAAATGAAATGTTTACCTATATCTGCTCTTCTCTGAGAAATGTTATTCTTCGCCATACCCCTAAGAATAGATCTAGTTCTTTCATCGTATGTCGTGTCAAGTACCTTCAATTCTCCAGAATAAGAGAACAGTGTCGTATCCTCTCCAGAACCTGTTATGTAAACTATCAACAACATGTCCAAAATTTCACTTCTATCAACCCCAAGATCTTCTGAAGGTACTTGAGATCCATTAAACGTCAGGATCCTTTCCCCGCTACAATTCACCTCAATGATGTCTCTACTAGTGATACCCTTGCCATGAGTGAACTATTTGCTGAGTTTTTCGCTTCTGTTTACACCCCGTCAGCTCCTCCAACAGTGGATTTCACAACACCTCTCTAGCGGAACTCCTGCTCACAAGAACAGAATTGCTCAAAGCACTTAGTGAGCTTGATATATCCAAGGGTTGTGGGTGTGATCTTATTCCTTCCTGCGTCTTGTAGCATTGCAGCATTGCAAAGACCTTCTTGTTGGCCCTCTTCTTAGGCTGTTCAACTTATCTCTTACTCGTGGTACTTTTCCCAACGAATTAAATCAGGGCTACATCATCCCAATACACAAGTCAGGAGCCAGGGAGGACGTTCAGAATTACCAACCCATAGTGATTCATCCTGCGCTTTCCAAAGTTTTTGAGAAACTGGTGCTATCAAGACTTGCTTACTTTCTTCACACCAAGATCTCATCCTCACAACACGGATTCATGCCTCAAAGGTCAACAACTTCCAATGTAGTTTCTGTTCAGTAGAAGGTTTTGTCTGCTTTTGATGAGAAGATTCAACCTGATGCTATCTATTTGGAATTTTCCAAAGCCTTTGACAGGGTGAACCATCTCCACCTCATTTCTAAACTCAACGCTTATGGCATATCAGGCTCCCTCCTGGCTTGGCTACAAAGTCATCTTGTAGATGGAAGACTGCGTGTTCGTGGAGCTATACCCTCTGTCATCTGTGCTACTTCTGGGTCCCTCAAGGATCCCATCTTGGACCTCTTCTGTTCAACATCTTCTTAAGTGACATCGTTAGCTTTGCTGGATTTGAATGTCTCCTTTTTGCTGATGTTATAATACTATTCAGAAGGGTCACTTCTGTAAATGACTGCCTTGATCTTCAGAGATTACTTAGAATTGAAAATTGGTGCGTCATCAATCGGATGGATCTTAACATCAAGAAATGTTTCACTGTCTCTTTCCATCGTACTAAGAAGCCAGTACTCAGTTCCAATACTCTTTACAGAATCAACAACTTGGTCAATCAGCCTTGGCTCGTGACTTAGGCGTATTGATGACTCAATCTCTGAACCCCGATGAACACTTACACAACATATGCTCTACAGATCACTTGGATTACTGCGCCTTCTCAGGCACCCAGGACCCCAATGTCATGAAGATTCTCTACTGTGCCCTCGTCCGCCCTATTCTATAATATGTTGTAGTGGTCTTCTTGCCAGGTCACCCTAATTGATGAAATTTAGAATGTGCAAGATCGATTCCTACGAATGGTCGGTACAGGGCAAGGCCTAAACCACAGATAAGTCCCTGTCATGCAGATCGCGGATAACCTCAGCCTCCAAACCCTGTCAACCAGAAGATCTCTCCAGGACGCTGTCTTCCTACATAAATTGCTCAACAACCTGATCGACTCCCCAGAGCTCCTTGGTACTATCAACTTTTCCTGGCACGAGTTCAAGAGACCTCTTCTGGCGACGCTTCACAAGGACAAACTACCTACAAAATTCCGCCCTCGACCGAATCCAGCGCCTGGGCAATGAAGTTGCTCCTTCTGTAGACTTTTTCAATACCTCCCTTTCTGCCTTTAAGAAAGAAGTGTACCGTCTCTTGGCTGATGTGCCTTGACAAGCATGTCCTTCACCTTACATTATTGTTTTCATTATTAGGGTTGTTATTGTTATCTTGTTATATATATTTTATTTTTGTTTTCCTTAATGTTTTTGTCAATGTTGCATGTAAATCTATAATTTATTAAAGTTTTATATTAGATTCTCTACATTAGTTCTCAGAAATCAATATTTAATTTATTAAAGTTTTCTATTAGATTCTCTACATTCTAGTTCTCAGATATTATTATTTTAAAAACATTGTATAAGTATCCAAGTCACTAATATGATAATATTTTTACCTTTTTCGAAACGCGTCATTATAAAAAACGCAGACGAAGTCACAAGACGGAAACAATAAGGTAAAAATATATTATTATTTGTTCATCACAACTGTTATTTACTGTTATACAATCGCATATTGTTGTTATCGTCTTGTTTTATTGCAATTGCTAAGTTATCAATGTAATCAATTTTAACTTTATATATAGTTAACTAGCTAGGTGATCAAATTATTTGTATCTTGTTGTAAATGGATTGTCCGTTGGTAAATAAATAAATGTGTCAATATGTTAGCAACTTGTTTAGTTTTATAGTTAATGTTAGGCTAGTTGTAATAACGCGAGGGGTTTGGTAACTTCCTACTAATGCAACGTAGTATGCCTCTTTGAGTTTTGTATAAATACGGGACATGAAACATTGTTAGATTAGTTATAGTTTGACTATTGTAGCTCGTGCATCACTGAAGATGGTGACTTTGTCGTTGAAACGCGTTTAAGTTAGTAAATGTATTAGTTTTGAGTTCAAAGTTTATTCTATCAAGTATATCTTCTCACAATTCAAGCTCAATATTTATTAATTTAGCAGAGGAGTTATTAACAGATTGGTGAAAAGTGTCAAAAATAATATTATATTATTATAATAAGAAAACTGTAATTTTTAATATTTAAAACGCTGTATCTTTTTTAAAAGAAATGTAGAACAATTAGGGCACAGGAAATTTGTATATAATGTTTGACTAAGAAACTATAAAGCTTAAACATTTTTACTTTTCAAATGTAACTGATAGTTTAAAGAAACAACAAAAAAAACTTTTGTTTATATTTCCTAAGCTCTGATTGTAGAAAAAGGTTGTAAGATTAAATTTAAAAAAGAAGATTATTTTAATATCTCTAATTTATTTTGAGAATCAATTATTTAAAATGTTTAACATGTGTAAGATAGGGTCATCCGACTTCCCTTAATAAAACAACTAATTACATTGAAGTAATTTCCTCTTTGTTTGGAGTTTTACTATGACTTTCATCAGAACAAGTCACTTTAAATAAACATAGATCAAACTGTGCAAACTATACCAAACTAAATAAAATAATATTAAAAGATTGTATAAATAGAAATTAATTTATGCACTAGTTGTAATTTGATAAAGTTTTCACTGCAATGCGCCAGGGCACAGGTGTTGGCAACACTAGCCTTGTTTGTTGTGAATGTTGTATGTATAAAAGCAGTTTACACATTAAAGCTTGGCCATAATATTCATAATTATTTGTTCGATAGTCAGACACCGTGAAAAATCACAGGCAAATTAATTAGACACACATCAAAAAAACATAATTTTTAAAAATATCATTTAAAAACAACAGACTTTATCTAGGCCTACCTAACTGTAAATGTGCACAATTATAAGGTTTACTGACTGAAGGCCCATCTGTCAAAATGTGTTATTTAGGCCTACATAATGTATTATTATAAATCGAGAAGTATAAAAAATGAATATAAATATAAATAAATGTATATAATATATTGGCATATCAAATATTTTAAATGTTACAAAATGGCCAAATGTAAAATTTTTTATAAAACTGTAAGATTATTTGTTAAAATTGTTTATCTATGTGCACTATTATATATCAAAATAATGATACAAATATTATGTTTGAATTGCTTTTATTTCGTATGATTTAGAAATTGTTAATATTATAATGACGAAATTAATAATCGAATATGTATGAATGTTTCCGAAGTTATACGTAAAAAACAAAATATGCAGAATTATTTGGTATGTCTATTTTGTTTAAGAAAATTTCAAAAAAATTTATTCTAGTACGAAAAATCTCAAAAATTTTTTACTTCCTGTCAAAAATTTGGTCTATTTCAGGTCAATTTTTTTGGCTAACGAACTCGTCCAAGCAACTTAAAAAACCCACCTGTTTACCAAATTTGGTCCAAATCGGACGTAAAATGCGTCCGTTAAAGTGCACACACATACATACATAAATATATACATTTTAATGACACCCAAAAACGTGTTCTAGGGTCCATGATCAGTGCTCATTTGCTACTCCCGACCTTGGGTCTTACCATAAGGGCCACTGCAGTAGCTCATTTTTCCTATGGAAATTCACTAATAAAGGATTTATTCTGCTCATTTAGTTTTTTACTCGACTTTATAAGCCCTCTTTAAATAAATAATTTGACCATGCAGCTGAACCGCTGACGTCAGTTGAGCAAATTTCCAAAATTAAGTTTTTAGGCCTATGTTTTAGGGTTTCAACCAACAATTTTCGAAATAGGACTACTCACGACGGTGCTGAATAGCTGCAAAATGCTTCGCACGCCATTCCGCATATTAGGAGTATTTTCAATACACAAAGCATTGCGTACTTCGCACGCCATTCCATATATTGGCAGTATTTTCAATACACAAAGCATAGCGTGTTTCGCACGCCATTCCACATATTGAGACTATTTTCAATACACAGTGCATTGAGAGCTTCGCACGCCAACCCCCGTACCGGGAGTATATTCAATACACAATGCATTGCGTGCTTCGCATGCCAACCCCACGGTAAAATCCACCAAATCGGACTTAAAATGCGTCCGTCAGAATGCGCACACATACGTAGCCTACATAAATGTATATGATTTTTAAAGACACCCCAAAACGTGTTCTGGGGACCATGATCGGTGCTCATTTGCTACTCCCGACCTTGGGTCTTACCATAAGGGCCACTGCAATAGGTCATTTTTCCTAATTAATTTGGAAATTCGCTAATAATAAATAGTCTCCCTATACCTTACATTGTTGCCAAAACTATCCCCAAACAGTCTGCGTTTACAAAACTTTGGCTCGTTCAATTGAATGGCTTTCTCCAACATGGTGTATAATTTCCCTTGAGTTCTATAATACTGAATGTCGCTTTCATCAAGTTTTATTTTATGTCGAATCTTATGTTATTCAACTTCAGTGTTCTATTTGTATTGAATGCATACATTAGTTTTACTGCAACCCGTGCTCTTTACACAAAATACAAACTTATCTTTATCACTTAAAATATCGGAATAAATAGTCAATTGCACTTAAATATATAGCCTAAGCCAACTTTTACTTCTATAAAACTGAACTTTTAAAATAATAAACATAGTATAAAATACATTTATACACTTGTGAACTATTGTTTACACTTAAGGTGAATATTTAACAAAACATTCACCGGACGCTTTTTAAATTGATCAATAATAAAGAATCATCTTAGTATAGGAGTTTGTAATAATTAACTAAACCTTAGCGGGCTATACAGTACCGTATTGTATACATTCAAAAAAATGCAAATGTTCAGTAACATTTCGAATTTGCTTAGTTTAGTAGCAATTAGCTATTATGTTTTTTACAAAAACTCAGTGTAACTCCAGAAATACAATAAGATATTGAGGTCAAATTTGGTATAAGCATTTTGTATGTTACGATTGTACCAAACACCAAGAATTTATGTTCATAATTTTCAAAATGGCTGCCATTACAAATTCGTAACATGGAATATTTTGATAACTTTACAAAAAAAGCACAGGAGAAAAAATATTTTATTTTTTTAATGGCTATTTGGTCGTCTCTGTAGGGTCAAAAGATAACCGAGTTATAGACAAAACACTGAAAACTTTGCCAAATTTCTTCGTAATTGTCTACAACATTTAAAATTAGCCTAAATGTAATATTTCACAGTAATCGATTTTATCTTATTTATTAAAACTATAAGAAGTAAAAGATTTTAGTTTTCGGCTAATTTTGGATGTTGTATACAATTATGTTTTCAATTATTTTTCCCTCGATAATTCGATTATCCTTTGACCAACAAAAACGAGAAAACAAATTTTGTTGTTAAAAATTTATAATGTTTTGTCTTTTGTAATTTTTGTGTAAAGTTAGCGTTTTTTAAGATATTCCACACATTTTAACGGATGCCACTTTGAAAATTACGAACATAAATTATTGACGTTCGGTACACTTTGTAAATCGGGACATACAAAGTACTTATACCAATATCTTATACTCAATATCTTAGCCACTTCTAGAGTTACAGTGGGTAAAAAAACAAAATGACTTGTGACTAAACTAAGCCGAATTAGAAAAAAGTTACTGAAAAGTTACTAAAAAGTTTCTTATTTCAGGATGCATGTAACCAAATAGCAAACAATGTATTTTTAATTTCGGTAGACTCCAATGATTCATACTAATGTGATATCAGCAGAAAGTCATGAAGTAAACTTGTTTTTCAACTAATTTTTACCGACAATGAGTTCAACCACTGACTGAAATACATATGACTCATTGTTGAAGGCGTTGCGACCATGCGAAACATTTGATAGGCTTATATACATAAGGTTGTGTCCAAATGGTATTAGTAGTTCTGTGCACAGGTAGTAGAGTGCGTTGCTTATCATTCAAGTTTGACTGTATTGTGAAATGTAAATAAAGCTAATAACCAAACTATTGTGTACCCAATTCGGTTAGTAAACTAACATTTGATAGCTTACTATTTTTACTTCAATTAAATGTTTTCTTACACACGCAATAATACACAAAATACTTCTAACTTTTAATTAGGATACAAAATTGAGGTTAATACGCAATAAATCCTAATCTATTTGTTTAATAGAATGAGTCACAATTATTTATTTTATTTATAAACTTTCTGCTTTCTATAAAAATTTCTAAACTTTCTTGAAGTTTCATGTAAGTTACCTGGTTTTGTGTGTAGGTTTTCTAATCGATTATACAATTATTTTCAATCTATTCCAGAAACTCTTCCACATTATCTTTTGATAAAAATAACCAATAGAGTTCTGTCCTGTAAAACAATGTTTTGTTTGTAATTAACTGAACAAGAAATTTTTTATTAGCTAATATAACAGCTGATTTTGAATATCTAAAATTAATATTGTTTTGTATTGAATTGGTCAATCTCTTACTTGTTCAATAAAACAGTTATATGAAACCACGATAGATAGGCAGCCATACTTTTATATGTATAAATACAGTTTTTGTTTTTATTATTGAGCATTTTAACTTATTGTTTTAGTTTATAATTCACCATATAGCGAATGTACGTCATAGAAACTACACACTATTTTTATATTTGGTATAGTTCCAACCATTCCTTACGATCAACGCTCATTCAATTTGCAAGATGGCAGATCACTAACGTCATCAATATTGTTGTGCTACAATGATATTCTCTGGCTTTTAAAAACCTTGCAAAATGTCAACATTAAATTATTGCCCTTTAATTTTAATATGCGCATTGTTTTGTTCAACAAATGGCGGTCAGTTATAACATTTTTTGTTACATCTGAACTTTTTTCATTATTTTTTTTTCTAAACTAAAACCTAAAACTATTTCCTTATTTCCATGAGACACCCTTGTATATTTTTAGTTAGAGTTGTTTGACGACTCAGGCTAGAAAGTTCAAAAGCTTTTCAACTCTACGAAATAAAATTACGAAGATTTTGGCACCACCAGTAGTTTTCTACGACGTCTGTGAGTGCATATATCGTGTTAACAGACAGACATACACACAACAATTTTCGCATGATTTGAATACTTCGGGATATTAATGCGAGCCGAAGTAAAACTAACATTAGTCATTTCTATTATCTATTTTTCTTATAGTTGTTCTTAAATGTAGTCTTATAGTTGTGTACAGGATTTAATTATATCACCGACACTACAATTAATTATACTACCGTTTTCACAGTAACCTATAAATAAAAGATCCTCTATACTTTGCATTATTGCAAAAACTATTCCCAAAGTGACTGCATTTACAAAACTTTGGCTCGTTCAATTGAATTGCTTCCTCAGACATTGTGTATAATTTCCCTTGAGTTCTATAATACTGAATGTCACTTTCATCAAGTTTTACTTTTATGTTGAATCTTATCTTATTCAACTTCAGTGTTCTATTTGTATTGGGTTTCATCCCAAAATGAATGCATACATTATATTTTACTGCAACTAGTGCCCTTTACACAAAATACAAACTCATCTTTATCACTTAAAATGTCTGAATACATAGTTTACTAAACATGTATATTTAAATAGGTTTACATAAAGGTAAGGGATAAACACTGTATACACTATATCCCTCACTGAACTTTTATCCCTCACGAGAATTTTAAATTGTTCATTATTAAACAATATTAAGAGTAAATTAACCTATTCAATCAATAAGGATAGAGTAAATATTTTGAGAGGTGAGGTTGAATGGTCAAACTAATTACTAATTAATGATTTACTAGTTAGTTAAACACTCAAACAGCCTATTTTAATAGTGTACATAAGAATTTTGACTGTTCTTAATTAAGATCAACTAATAATAAGATAAAATTAGAAACATTACATTGACAAATAATAACTGTAATAAATTTGATTACCGACATTATTTGAATATTAGGGCTGCTTCTCTGTAAAAATGTATTAACTCTTACATTATTTCAGTTGAAAATAACACAGATTAATAAAGACTAATACATTTTGTTATTTTGAATTTGTAATATTTGTTGGCTTACACACTTCTCCAGCAAGGGTTAATTTAACTAAATTACAAGTGAAAACATGGATTAAGACCGGGATTCGAACCCATTGCCCGTGCTAACGAATGGGTTCCGTGGTAACGCTCTGCCAACAGAGCTACCCTGATCATACCAGATATTGGTCAATGTTATCTCACATGTAGTTTACCGAATTGTTTTAACCAATAGATTGAACACCACGTATGAAACGACATTGAATAAAATCTTAATTCTATTTGCAGCTTACAGTGGTGTTATTTATTATTATTTTTAATTTGTAATATTTTTCTGATGTACTTTCCCAGCAAGGATTAATTTAACTAAATTACAATTGAAAAAACACGGACCAAGACCAGGATTCGAACCGAGGACCTTTACCATTTACCTTTACCATCGACAGAGCCTCCCTAGTATGACTTAACTAGTATGACCAGACTAGTTGGACAACTTTGGATTATATTTACTTGTTTAAAAATAATGTGTCAACAGGTCTATTACATTTTTGATAATAGGTTCAAGACTGTTAAAAGACGAATCTCCTGATAGAATTGGAATTTATGCA
This sequence comes from Philaenus spumarius, assembly GCA_018207615.1. Lineage (NCBI taxonomy): Eukaryota > Metazoa > Arthropoda > Insecta > Hemiptera > Aphrophoridae > Philaenus > Philaenus spumarius. The sequence continues at coordinate 578,400 of JAGFPH010000401.1, read as the reverse complement.
TGATTTATAGGAAATTTCAAACTTTAATTAAAATACGGTGCTTACCTTTTACCAAGACATCTTTCCTTCTTGAACTAAAAAGTAGAATACAATTTCCAATATCTAACTACTCGTTATCAATTTCTATAGTATATAATTTGCCAAAGCAATTGTTTTGTTATAGAACTAATGTATGTTATAATACGTTATAATATTTGATTTGAGATTATAAACTGTATATAAATACAACCTTTAATCATAAATATATTCATTTATACAAATTTAAAGAAGAGATACCTATTCGTTTAACTTCGGATACATTCGTACGTCTTCCTAATAACATAATTATTTTATTATTAATTTCTTCACTATAATATTAATAATTTCTAAATCATTAATTTAACTATCAATATGAAATAAAAAGCAATCAAAAGATGATTTTTATATCTTTCTTTAGATATATAATAATGTATAAAACACAATATTTTAACAAATATACCTACAGTTTTATAATCCTTTTATTGTATACATTTACCGAGTTAAACATTCCTGTCAGAATAGTTAGGTAGACATAGATAAGTCTGTTATTTTTAAAAAGTATTTATTAAATGATGTATTTATGATGAGTATCTAATTCATCTGCCTGTGATTTTTCACGGGGTCTTACTAGTTTCACAATAAAAATCTTTGTTTCCGAAGCTGGTATGTTCATCTAAAAACTATTCCTCGAGTCATGACGCAATCGATTTGATGTTAAATATTGTTTTGCTCCAAAGACTATGTAGCTAAAATCGCGATATCGTTAACATAAGCCAAACGTTGTATTATTTGCCACGTCTATACACACCTCCCTCTGTAGAACCGTACGAAACATTTTGAAATAAGACTGGACTTCGTAGACATCTTGATTGTGCAAGTAGAGCTAGTATAAACTTGGCGTGCAAATCACGCAGTACAAACTATTAGCTTGGATATTTTGTAGAAGTTGTATTATTTGCCACGTCTATACACACCTCCCTCTGTAGAACCGTACGAAACATTTTTAAATAAGACTGGACTTCGTAGACATCTTGATTGTGCAAGTAGAGATAGTATAAACTTGGAATGCAAATCACGCAGTGCAAACTATTAGCTTGGATATTTTGTAGAAGTTGTATTATTTGCCACGTCTATACACACCTCCCTCTGTAGAACCGTACAAAACATTTTTAAATAAGACTGGACTTCGTAGACATCTTGATTGTGCAAATCACGCAGTACAAACTATTAGCTTGGATATTTTTAGAAGTTGAACAATGTCATATGTAGTAGTCAGTTATAAGTGTTTATTTTAAATTATGTAAATTTAAAACAGATAAATCAATCGTGTCAAAAATATTATAAGGAGAAGAAAAATTGTTTTGCAATATAACTGCAACGAAGGAAGATAATAAGCTGACATTTGTGTTTGCACTTAAAACAATTGCTTTTAATATCTTTGCGGAGTTATTCATTATAAAAATTGGTTACGAGTTGTTAGTTCCGAGAGATATTGCGAGCTAAATAAGTTCTTTCTATAAACCTATAATATATCATTGTCAAAGAAGCGGCTTCGGTAAATTTCACCCTCCTTATTAGTTGAAGAAGAAGGGGCGTCTCGGTAAAGGGTAAGACATTTACATTAGCTTTATTTTAATTAAGTTTTAATTTTCCTATAAATCATGCGTAAATTTCAATTAAAAATCTAAGTATCCAAATACTGGAATAAGATTCCTCTGACCTTAGTGTTGAACTTGTTAACAAGATACAAGATATCATAATACGGTTTACACCTTTCATTATATTGAGGTATTATTTTTATTGTTTATCAGCTAATTTTAATATCAAAGATTAGCTATTGCAGTGGTTTTTATAGTGAGACCTAAGGTCGGGAGTGGTCAATGAGCACCGATCATGGTTTGTTAATTAATTTATTAGTATACTTTTCTTAAAATTTGTCATTTAGACCAATATAGGTGGTTTGCAGCCTTGTAAAACAAACTTGAAACAGACGATGGTAAGTGGACAGGAACTGCGCAAAAGTGTTGGTTATTCCAACTGAATGAGCACACTGCTTATCGTCTAAGCATCACTGTAAAAGGTCAAAATAAGAAGACAAAATTCGGGAAAACCAGATGTCACTTTCCAAAATATCAGATCGGAAGTTCAAAATTATGTCCTTCGTTAACTAGCTGTCAAAATATTACACATAGTGTGTTTACGTAAAAGTTGCAAACTTTAAATCTCTAATTATATTATAAACTGTGGGTTCCATCGCCTCGATCGCCAACCCCCGCGGTGACTCGTGGTGAAGCAAATAAAAACAGATTATTGTATACTCTGATATTTTCATGGAAATAACGATTAATTACGACAGAGGAACTTGTATAGGGATAGGGTTATCAGGGTAGTGGTGACCTATACACATAAGACAGATATCATCGAAACAATGTAGTCATCCATCGGCGAACTCACTAATTTTATCCATAATTTTTACATTTAAAATGTTTTAAAAATACGAATCCTAAATATTTCCGTCGTAAAAAGTAGTCTAGGTGAGTCTTCTAAAAGTCATCTACCTGCTAATGAAAGTTTTGACAAAGTTGGTCCATCCATTCTATTGTTTGATAAACAAACGGGTAGACAAACAAACAAAAAATTTAAACATTCTTGTTAGGTTATGGTAATGAGTGAATAAAAATATGAGATTACAAAAAAAAGGATTATTTTGAACACACAGACACTTCAATTTTGTATTTAAATTTATAGATGAACACTAAATCTAATATACAGTTACGGTTTAACATAAATAGTTAACA
>JAGFPH010000401.1:565018-575484 GCA_018207615.1 Philaenus spumarius | reverse complement strand
AACACTAAATCTAATATACAGTTACGGTTTAACATAAATAGTTAACAGTTTATCTTGTGTTGACTTAGAAAAGGAATTTGAAGATTGTGCGTCAATATTAGCTGAGAGCTCGAAGCGAAGGCAGCTAGGGGTTTACAATGTGGTATGCAAACCCATAACTAGGTATGTTAGTAATTTACAATTTGATCTATAGCTTAATATGAACTGGCATTTTGCTTTACGCTGTATACATAACTATGCCGTCTTTGTAAAATTAAAGTTTAGTAACAAAATAATGTTTCAGTGGCTAAAACTTCTGCTTACTTCCTTACTGACACACTATTTTTAACTTAAGCTCAAAACCACATTTGTTATTTCAACGAGCGAGGTCTACTGTTCACAGAATTACTAGTTTTAATAGGAATAATTCTGAAATGATGTTTTACTCGTATAATGGGAGCTTCTATCCAATGTGCTTAAGCTTTACTCAGCAAAACAGCTGCATTAAACATTTTGTAAAATGTTCTGCTGTCTGTGCAATTTGTGGTGGACCTGCAGCAACAATGTCATTAGTCAACAATGCAACACGACGATTAGTCATTAGTTTCTGTTTGTGGATATTGTCCAATTTATATTTGCGGGTTGTTGATAGCTTGATTCGTAACAAAGAATAAGAAAATATACCTTCTGTGGCTTCAAATATTATAATCTCTTTGAAGAACGAAGATAAAGACGTCCTTTTACTTATGTCTAATACAAGGAAATAGGCATACAGTTTTACAATCCTTATTATTGTACACATTTACCGAGTTAAAAATCCCCGTCAGCATAGTTAGGTAGGCCTAGATAAGTAGGCCTTAATGCTGTTTTTAAATAGTTTGTTTTTTAAATGATTTATTTCTGAAGTGTATCTAATAATTAATCAGCCTGTTACTTTTCACGGGGGCTTCCTAGTATAAAACATGTTTTAATGACAGCCGTAACCAAAGCCTTGAATAGTTGCCTGCATGTACGAAATATATTAGTAGCATTTATTGCACATCAACCTCCAACCCCAGCTCACACTCTACTGCTTTCCGAGTTTGCACTTTGAGCTTGCGCCCTCGGATTATGGACTGCTTCTCTTCGCTCGCAGCGAACAAACTCATTTGCATGGTATTTTACGTTTTGATTGGTTTTTGGAGAAACCGACGGGCTATAAGATCATGTAAAATAAAAAATTGGGCAGAATAAACACATATTTGTCAGTTAAAATCCCAAAAATGTTTCATTCTAGTAAGAAAAATCTTAAAAAAGTTACTTTATGTCAAAAACGTACTTCTGGTTGTTTTGCTAACGAATTCATCTGAACGACTTATAAAACTAACGATTGTACCAAATTTGGACCAAATCAGACTACAAATCGAATAACTAAAACATTAATTGTTGCAATTCTCTTTAAATTAATTATATTAAAACTCCTGATCTTAAAAAATATATGATAAATAACTTGCTTCATACTTTGTTCTTATTGACAAATAATATTACATATATTAACTAAATAAGTACCTATAATAATAGATTACGCGTTTTATATGAGATTACATTAGTAAAAAAATAATAGTTTTTTCTTCGCATTGTAGTAAGTAAAATATTTACTCAGCCAATTGTATTTTAACTTCCAAACTAATAATATGAAATTAAATACAAAAAAATAAAATAGTAAAACATATATGCTCTTTACAGGAGATATTCCATTGTCTGAGAAAGCTAAGTTGGCAACGTTTGCGGATGATACTGCTAATGGCTGTCGGAAATTCTGTAGAATAAGCCACAAATATATTACAAAGCTTCATCAGTGCATTGTAATATATTTGTGCTGAACTAAAAGGTTTAGAATACAATTAAGTGAGGAGAAATCTACTCATATTAATTTCACGAATAGAAAAATCACTACTGTACCAGTAGTAATTGATTTACAGATAATTTCTTATGCTAACACAGCCAAGTACCTCGGAATGACCCTTGACACTAAATTGAAATGGAAGGCACACGTCAAAAATGAGATGAAGTGGCTTCATAAAATACAGAAAAATGCACTGGCTGTTGACAGAAATTCGGAGCTATCAGTTCAGAATAAGTTGCTGCTGCATCAGCAAAATGATAAAAACTGTTAAGACCTACGGTAAAGAACATCTGGGGGTATTTCTAATATTATTCAAAGAATTCAAAATAGAGTAATCCGAAACATAGTAAATGCTCCGTGGTACATAAGAAACTTGCACAAGTACGACGCAGTAAACCATGTTACGGCTTCAGCAACACGAAAACTGAGAGGCTAGAAGATTGTTGCAAGATTCAAATATAACAAGGGGATTACAGAGAACTAAGCCTATTGACATGGTAAAGTAGTATGATTGTTTATTGTGAAGCTGGAAGTAGTCATACTTTTGCTAATGCCACTGGAGAGTATTTTGTTGAAAACAACTTAATAATCAATCCATGTAAAACTAAGCATATATACTTCAAGTAGAAAGCATAGTAGAAATCTTTATGTCTTCTAATTGATGGCAAGTTGAACTGGAATGACCAAATTAATAGTATTAGTGCCAAAATTAGCTTAAGTATATTTATTTGCACTAAGAAATTTGAAGTTATACTGTGGTACATCGATACTTTCAACAGCCTAGTGTATTTGAACTATGGAAGTCTTCTTTGGGGAAACGCATCAGTTCAGAATGTGAAAAGAGTGTTTGCCTTGCAAAAACGAGCCATGCTGCTTATAACGGGGCTAAATAAAATACAAAGTTGTAAAAAATATTTCAAGAAATTCGGTGTACTTACACTTACTTGAAGTGTTGATCTTTTGTAAATTATACTGTGATCATGTCCAAAATATAAAAATACACAATACAGCACCAGGCAAGCTTGTTAGTATCGTGCCAGACAGCACGTATTAAATTTATTCAGTAAACTTCCCTCACAAGTTGGTGCAAAGTTCACGAATAAGCTCCGTATAAAACATTCAAAATTCATTAAACTACGGGATTTTTAAAGACAGTCTTAGACAATTTATATTGTTTGGATCCTTTTACTCGGTGGACGAGTTTGTGAATTATGATCGTACTATTTTGTGATAGATGTGATCTTTTTTGCAATGTGTTTTATCTTATTAACTTATTCTTACAGTTTCTTTCATTTTTTTTAAATTAAATAAATACAGGAAATTGCTATAGTATTTTACCTGATTGTTAGTCCGTCTTGTGACTTCTTGAGTTACCATACTTACGACGCGTTTCGAGACCGTAATCTCATTATCAAGTATAAAATAATATATTAATCACTATTCAGGTCGTCATATACACACACAAACACAAACACATTAATAACACAAAGTACATAACTCATAACTTATAGTACGACGTCAGGTGTATATAAAATAAACTGTAATGACTGTGACCGCTTTTATATTGGACAGACAGGCAGAGCGTTTAAAGAACGCTTTAAAGAACATCTGCCGCACAATAACATACGCAAAATGAAGTCAAATTACGCTCAACATCTGATAGACCATAACCACAACTACACAAATTTCGACTCCAACTTGACACCTCTCCATTGTTACGTAAAGGGGAGACTAATGAACGCCATCGAAGAATTCGAAATTTACAGGGAATTCAGACATAACCCAGATAACGTATTAAATGATCAGCTGTCATTTCAATCCAATGACTTAAATGATACAATCCTCGGTTATCAAGATAGAACCGGTCAATAACCACCATTACAATACAAAGTAGGCTGTTTTATTTTTTAGTTTAGTTCAGTGTATCATAGACTATAAGATGGTGTACACCAACCGGCTCAATCCGTATCACACTATAATTTATGTGTTGTGTACTTTGTGTTATTAATTTGTTTGTGTTTGTGTGTGTACATGACGACCTGAATAGTGATTAATATATTTTATACTTGATAATGAGATTACGGTCTCGAAACACGTCGTAAGTAGGACAACTCAAGAAGTCACAAGACGGACTAACAGGTAAAATACTATAGTAATTTCCTGTATTTATTTCATTTTATGAAGTGACTTGGATACCAAAATCATGAAACTTTTTTAAAATATTGAGCATTTATGTTAATTAATTATTGTATGATTTTCTCTATATTTTTAAGCTGCTTGTTGTTTAATTGTATTTTGTGTGTATTATTCCAATGTGTTGTGTGTTGTGGTCCTGTTTTATACAAATGTTTTTTTTTAAATATCGAATAAATCAAATAAATAAATAAATTGTTTATTATTATTATTATTACTATTATATATTATTCCTGTAATATATATTCCTATATTATTATATAGGAAAATTACTAGATGATGTACTATCAGATGTATTAAATACAAATTTTTTTTAAATGTAAAAGTAATTTAAAAGAAAGTTAAACATAATGTATTACTTTCATTGTCTTGTGTTATACAATGATGTACTTGTGTACAACTCAGGACTTTTTCTAAATCAAACATAAGTAATAAGAAAACACAAAAGTTAATTGTAAATGGAAATCAAACAGTGCTCTTGAAATATCGCATTGAAAAGCGGAATCCTTATAGCACACATAAAGCATAACAAAATTATATAATGTACTAGCAGGTACCCGTGGCTTCACACATGGTAGAAAGATTCACCGCATAGTAATAAATGTTTATTGTTTTAGGGGTTGTTATTACATTTTCACCCCTTAGCAGCACGCTATAAAATGCAAATATGATTTACAAAGTACATATGTATTGTAAGAAATAAATGTACCAATTTCCAGCTCTCTAGCTTAATGGGAAGTATAATAATTAATTTGTATTGTTTTAGGGGTTGTTACATTTTCACCCTTTAGCAGTACACTAAAAAATACAAATATGGTTTACTTTTTATACATATCTTGTAAGAAATAAATGTATAAATTTCCAGCTCTCTAGTCTTAATGGAAGTATAATAATAAATATTTATTGTTTTAGGGGTTGTTTCAACAATTAAATGTAAATGAATTCTACCTTATGTCTCATTCCAGGTCATGATCTATATGTGTGCCAAATTTTATTCAAATCCATCCAGTAGTTTTTACGTGATTAATATTTATTGTGTTAGAGGTTGTTAGAACCCTTAAATCAAAATGAATTGTAGCCTGTGTTTCATTCCAGGTCCGTGATCTAAATGTGTGGCAAATTTCATTCAAATCCATCCAGTAGTTTTTACGTGATTAATATTTATTGTTTTAGGGGTTGTTTCATCCCTTAAATGTAAATGAATTCTAGCCTATACTTCATTCCAGGTCATAATCTATATGCATGCCAAATTTCATTCAAATCCATCCAGTAGTTTTTACGTGATTAATATTTATTGTTTTAGGGGTTGTTTCATCACTTAAATTTAAATGAATTCTAGCCTATACTTCATTCCAGGTCATGATCTATATGCGTGCCAAATTTCATTCAAATCCATCCAGTAGTTTTTACGTGATTGAGTAACACTCACACAGACAGACACATTAGATTTTTATATAATAGTAGTCTATAGATGAAGACGGCGTAGTTTTCCAAAAGCTGTTCTTCATAAAGAAGGCACAATTGATAGAAAAACGTGGATACGAAATTGAAATCTAATAAACCATTATTCATTCCAACCATAGTCAAGCTTGTGCTAGTTAAATTAATTAACTAGACAGCGTAGAGTAACCAAATATAAAGTTATCTGGGCTAGTTGGCCTGAATGTTGCTGGTTACATCTTACTCTAATTAAAGTTCCATCGTAGTTATTACAATAACTAAAGTTAACTGTGGCTCTTGCTTCAGGGACTTTGAAGTTTGGGGCATAGTTCAAGCATGAAGAAACGCCTCAAACGCAAGATTAATGTGCAGTGTGTACCTTCCTACCTTCCACGATGAACTGGAGTATAAATATAGAATTATGTATAGTTCATATTATAGTTCATAACAAAGTATAATCAAGTCATAAGTTGTATAATATAAATAATATACAAAATAGGTACAAAGTATAATTATTATTAAATTATTACTAAAACCATAAATATTGTTTGTTTTATATCTCAAAAACCATGTGGCCTATTAATGTGGAATTTGGTACATATACTGCTCATAGGCCTTAGATTTGCACTAAAAATGTTTTTTTAATTTTTAATTTAGCCTTTAAGGGTTGAAACAACCCCTAAAACCATAAATATTGTTTGTTTTATATCTTAAAAATCATATGACCTACGAATATGGAATGTGGTACACATATTGCTCATAGGTGCTAGAAGCACAATAAGAAAGGATTTCAAAATATTTCGCATTTAAGGGTTGAAACAACCCCTAAAACCATAAATATTGTTTGTTTTATATCTCAAAAACCAAAAGGCGTAGGAACGTGAAATTTGGTACACAAATTGCTCATACGTGCTAGAGGAGCACTAAGAAACGATTTTAAAATATTTTACGTTTAAGGGTTGGAACAACCCCTAAAACCATAAATATTCTTTGTTTTATATCTAAAAAAAAACATATGGCCTAGGAACTTGTTGGCCTGTGGAATTTGGTACACATATTGCTCACAGGAACTAGAGGTACACTAAGAAAGGATTTTAAAATATATGGCCTTAAAAGGTTGAAACAACCCCTAAAACTATAAATATTATTTATTTACCTAACCCATAAAACTAAAAAGCTGTAATTGTGTACATTTATTTCTTAAAATCACATATAAAAAGTAAACCAGTTTTACTTTTTGTCACGTTCTGCTAAGGGGTGGAAATGTACTAACAACCACTAAAACAATTAATACTAATTTTTATACTTTCCTTAAAGTTAGAAAGCTTAAATTTTGTACATTTATTTCTTGAAAACACATAAAAAGTAGGCCTAAACTAGTTTTAAATTTTGTTACGTGCTGCTAAGTGGTGAAAATGTGATAACAACATCTAAAAACTATAAATATTAATTGCTTTTCTTTCCTTATTTAAAGCTAGAGATCTGAAGTTTGGCATTTATTAATTTTAAGGAAATATTTAAATGCGTAAAGCTGATCAAATCCATCCCGATCTATGCATGCGCATATTAAAGTCGTATCTGTTCGATCTGCAACATCCAGTTAAGACTGTGATTTACCAGTCTGTAGATTAACCGGTTGAAAAAGAAGACGCTCTTCACTCTGAATTCTTTATTTTTAATTGATTTAAATTATTCAGCAAACATTCAGTGACGAAGACAAATGAAGGGCAGCCAATGAACAAAACATAACAAACTAAGTAAAAATACATGTAATAATTCACTTTTGTGAAATACAAGATGAAAGAAAATGAAGGAGAAATATTACAATTATGTAACATAGTGATGCAAAACATTCCCCGTAGCTAAGCTCGGGTATTCAGCTAGTGTATAAATATAATACAAAAAAGTATACATCTACGATAATTTTAAACTAAATAGGCCAGCAACTTTATGAACACATAATTAGCAATGAATTTATTTATGTTTTTATTAAAAATTGTTTTTTAAATAAAAATATTCATCCTATTCGTTTGAAATTTGTAACGCATATAAATAATATATATATAAATATATTATACAAAAATGAAAACTCTTCTACAATATTTAAGCACATAGGCCATCATTTTTATAATTCTAGGCTTCTTTTCTAGGCATAACACAGTAGGATTAAACTTTATTATCATACTCCGAAATAAAAACGTTAATATCTCATTAACTATTTGTTTAATTTTAAAGATTTTAAAAGAATCAGATTCGTCATTAAATTCTCTATAATATACTGCAACATGAATAGTATAAAGTAGGCCAATTACAAGTGTTGTGATCTTTTGAAGTCATCAACAGTTTTTATGTTAAAAATCCATGTATAAAGTTCCAACTCGTTAATAACTCATGAAATGTTATTCCGATTTTAAAATTCTAAACAGGTGGGGGGTTTTGGTGTATTTATTTTGATTATCTTAATTCATTATAACGTCAATTATGTTATATTTATATTTTGTATTGTGATTGAATGATTTTTATCACATTTTGAGTACAATATTTAAGTATTTCTTTTTCTTTCGTCACTTTTTGGTTTGTGTTTTCCCATTAATAATAAATTACTAGTATTGAACTGACGTTATTTCCACAATAATTGCTCTCATATTTCATTTGTAATTTTCTAAACTTCCGTAAGGTATTTGTAAATTCAAACAACTAACTGAATTAATTTAATGAAGTATAGTTTGATATTTTACTTTATAGATAGAGTAAACATAAAAGACGTAAATTAAGTAAATGTAGTCTATATACTCCAAAGTTGAGTCATGTGTACTTCGAAAAACCTTACCAAAATAACCCACGAAATGGAAATCACCATAGTTGTGAAATGAAACAACAATAATTAACTGTTGTTATTTAGCACATGCGTGACCTAAATGAATACCAACCTGTAATTTCAAGTTTTCGAAGGTCTGTTAGAACCCTCATTTCCTAAAATAATTTGGACTAAAAATAAGTAATTACATCTTTGTTTTGCTTTGCTATATTCAATACAAGTGGCATTAAGTGAGCCACTAATGGTAAGGTACATTTAATTTTAACTTCATCGCTATTATGATTGATGAATGCCTAGTAGTCTACTTTACACATGAATGCTCATGTTCACAAAACATGTGATTAACTCTATTTTTATTCACGTTGAAGTCCAGAAAAAAGGTTTTACAAAAATAAAGAAACTTTTGTAAATATTGTACTGAATATGCCTTATACACGTACAAAATTCTATACTTTAAAAAAACAATTTTAACACAGTGTTTTCGCGAAAGTATCTCACACTCTCACAGCACAATCTCCAAATGATAATAAAGAAACAATTTCTATGCATTCTGTCCAAACACTTCATTTCCAGACAATCTGCCATTTTATATTTTTACAAAATATTATAATTTAATAAGTAGACTAGCTGCCCGATCCGGCTTTGCACGGATAGACAGATCAAAGTAAAATGTATATTAACAAAAAATATATTATATCAATAAAAACAATTACACTATGTATTTCTTATGGGAATTTTTAGTAACTTTGACCCCTCCAAACCTCCCCTAAAATTTCGATTTTTTTTTTTAAACCCTTTCTTAGCGAGCACCTAGGGCCCTAGAGGAAGCTACATACTAAATTTCATTCCAATCCGTTCGGTGGTTTTGGAGAAATCGTGATTTAGTAACTTTGACCCCCAAACCCCCCCTAAGTTTTCAAATCTTTTGAAAATCTTTCTTAGTGAGCACCTATGGCCCTAGAGGAAGGTACATACCAAATTTCGTTCCGATCAGTTTAGTAGTTTATGAGATATCGTGATCGGAGAGTCAGTGGATTTGGCTTATATATATATATTATAGACTAGAAGGTTCCGCCCTCTGCTACACGGCTCACCAGCCAACGCGCCGGCGCCGGTTCGTTTCGAAGCTAAATCAAACAGATTATTGTACCCTGTAAGTTTCACGGAAATTACGATTGATTAGGACAGATGCACTTGGATCGGGGTAGGGTGTTGGGTAGCGGTGACCTACATCCTGGGTATTGTCAGAGTTTTTGCTTGAATGAGAGGAATTTGTTTGTATAATAAAGATATTAAGATCAACTAGGCAAACGCAATTTTATGTAAAGTTTAACAAATCAAAGACTTTATTTCGTATGTTAAAAGTGTCATTTTCATGTCAAAAAGGTAAATTTATTTGTAGCTCTAAAAATATCAAATTATTGGTAAGAACATTATTTCTTCGCCTTTGACTACAAAATGGACCAACATTTCTTTAGAATCTAATAATTTACAAACATAATATCAAACACTTTCCAAGTTTTTATCAAAAATTCAAATGTGATTAAATTGAAAAATTAAAAATAATTTGACTGTAGTTGAAAAAGGAAAACAAATAAAATCAATGGTTTTCATGATATTTTATGTTAACAGTTTAAATTCATTTATTTTATAAATTAAGTAATTTTGAAAATTAAATCGTTGTTTTCAGTACCTTTGTAAAACATTATGTATGCAAAATCTTAACTTACTATTTTAAAGTTATTTTTGTTGCAGACAAAAATAGAAGCAAGGGATCTTCCAGAAAAATGATTTTAGACTCACGTTTTCATATAAAAATTGTATAGGGTCTATAGTCTGGGAAATTTTCGCAATAAAAATACATACTCTATTTATAGTATGTATGAATAATTTTTAATCTGTAGCCTATTTTTGTTAGAGTGAATATTTTTGTGAGTGTCTACTTTTGTAAGAGTGTCTATTTTTGTGGAGTGCCTATTTTTGTAAGAGTGTCTTTTTTTTATGGGAGTGTCTATTTGTGTGAGATTGCCTATTTTTGTGAGAGTGACTATTTTAGTGTGAGTGCCTATTTGTGTGAGGATGACTATTTTTGTGAGAGTGTCTATTTTGTGAGAGTGACTATTTTTGTGAGAGTGACTATTTTTGTGTGAG
>JAGFPH010000401.1:522762-565008 GCA_018207615.1 Philaenus spumarius | reverse complement strand
AAATTTTGCAAAATAATAACATAATACAAACAATTGTGATGGATATATTCTAAGCAAAAGCAAAAAATTAAACAGTAGTAATGAATACAAAGAAGTATATATTTACTGTTTATTCTTTTACATGAAGAATATATTATATAGATATAACTTCGATTTGTCAGGTAAAATGGAAAAAAAATACTTGTAACAAACTAAAATGTAGTTTATAAAAACCTAAAGCCGTCTTTATTAAATAAAATAAAGTTTAACTTTGTTGATGAAATAAAATTTAATTACATAATCTCACAAACGCTTTTATTTACTGAAACGAGTTTCAACGACAATGTAGCCATCTTCAGTGAAACACGAGATACAATATCAAACTATACCAGTTATAGTTTGGTTTGATTTTTGTAAATTTAATATTTTGAAACTTTTCAAAATGTATTTTATTTTATAAAATTAAATATTTGTTGTTATCAAGTAAAAAATATAGGTTTAACTTATTCACAGAGTGTTCATAAAGTCCCTTTAACCCCCTTTATTATTTTTTATTGAAAATAAGTTAACAAAACTTTGTATCAAGATACACAAGTGTTGCATAACAGGACACATTTTTTGATATAACTGAACCTTTTTGATTTTGAGGGGCTTGAGGTGGGGGGGGGTTTAAAAATTTCAAATATAAAGGTAGGTCATGTAATACACCATTGAAAAGCTTATTAAAAGAGAAACAGAATGGCGCAAACTAGAGCTTAGTATCTTGCTTCGTTTCAAAGTAATGGACAATCAAAGTTCTGGAAAATGATATTGTTATCATAGCATCAAAGCAGGTTATTAATTTATTAATATTAGAAATAAGTTGGTTGTATGTTATTTTCTATACAACCCCTCAAAATCATAGAGGGTCAGGTATGTCAAAAACTTTTTCCTGCCATGCAACACAAGATATGAACAAAATTTTGTTAATTTATTTTCAGTAACAAAAATAATAAAGGGGGTTAAAGGGACTTTATGAACACTCTGTATATAAAGTAAACCTATATTTTTTACTTGATAATAACAAATATTTAATTTTGCTAAAAAATTGCTTCCAGATCGATTTCGTAATTTTATTTTTTTACTCGACTTAAACGTTTTTCTTAGGTCAAGCACTTTGAAATAAACATTTTTGTCTCTTGAATTTTTTTCTAAAAACTCTTCCTTTTCGAAATATTAACAACTTTATGTCGATTTATTTCAACACGTTTAGGGCCACCATTTTGTCTTGGGTGGTCCGATTTTTCTTTTCTTTATGTCATTTTCCTAGTCTTAAATAGATCTTTAAAATGAGGTATCACATGACCATATTTCCCATTTAAAAATTTTGAGTTGCCCCCAAAATCCCCATTTTTAGGGGACCCTCAAAATTTCCGATTGCTTCAAAAGATACTTTGGGTTAAGTTCGTCCCCCAAAAGATATTTGTTTGTTTTAACACACACAAAAGTTAAAGTGACTTTATAACCACCCTGTATAAACTAGGTAAAAAGCTTCCGGAGCTTGGCTGAAAAAGTCCAAGGGTAAAATGAGTCTAAAGAAATAGGTATCAATAGGCGGTTACCTACAACCAAAAAGTACCCTTGCAAATGTAAAGATGAAATAATAATCAGACATACATTTGACAATTTCTTGATTAAAATTACAAAATAATTGTCTTTCATTTAAAACAAAAAGAACGAAAATCCCCCTGTAAATATCCAGAAATAGGTAACAGTATTTTGCCTAATATAAAAAAGTACCTTTTATAGATATAACGATGAAATAAAAATACATTTTCATTATTTTTAAAAATAATTACAACATTTTGGTTCATTTAAAACAAAGCGGAGGAAAATCGACCAGATAGGCCTGGCTCTAGAATAGGTACCAAAAGGGTCACTAAACATTAAAGCTGTGCTGAATTTATTATTATTTGAGTCAGACAGATAGTTATAGAAACATTATATTAATGATACACGTGTTGAAAACAGTAGTGAAATGCTTACAAAATGTTTAAAAAAAATACATTCTATTTAATTTTTATGATTCTTTCTCTTTAGAAAACACTTTTTATGGAAACAAAATTCATTATTTTAAAATTAAATATATTGGCTTTGAAGTATCTGCGAAGATCAAATCGCACAGGAAGATGTAAAGGACGTTATATTCTAGTGAGGTAGTGGCATGTCAATTTTAGTAGTGTATACTTAACTATTTCCTTAATTATATTATGACTTGCATTGGACATTACAATTGTAATCATTAAACAAGTCAAACGTAGTTTCGGACAGGGACAATTACCATCAGTACACATTATAGTGGCCATTTTAAAGTCAACAATGAAATTGAGATTGTTATCACTATATTTCAAAACATTTTAATTGAACAACCAGTTGCATTGAATCGACAACAATGACAACGATTACGTAATAACCTTGTTGGTGTTATTATTGCTTCCGCAGTAATGTTCTGTATTTCAAAGTCATTATGAATTAACGAGTCATAAAAACAAACTGTTTGGTGCTCGAACTGTCACCAAACAAAAAGTTAAATAATCATGTGTGATAAAGTTAAATTTATCACACAAAATAGCAAAGCTGTAGTTTGAATTAATTGGGGCGATCGATAGTTTAATAATCATTGTGACATAAACCATTCGAGTAGGCGTAGCTCCTCAATTGCACTTTTAAATTAATTGAAGTCCAATGTTATAAAAAAATTTAAGGTAATTAATTGAAGTGAAATATTTTATTATGCCTACTTTTACTGAATGTTTTTGTACTGTGTAGGCTCTTTTTAGCTTTCAGCTCAAGTTCTAAGTTTTCCAATTCATTCCTAATGACTGAAAGAAATTTAATTCGATGAAGAACTAAACTAAACTACATCAATTTAGTTATCTAGTTTTATTTTTTAATAATAATAATACCAACAACCAGCCACCTTTAATTAGGTATACAGGGTGATCCACAGAATGTTTCGAGCACTTTATGAGCAGATTCTACTAGCAAAAATAAATTTAAAAAGTACATATAAACATAGGTCCGTAAGTGCTTAGTTTTCGTTTTTTTTTTACGAAACATTTAATATCTTTCGAAATAGAAAATATATTAAGCTCAAATTGTTTATACTATAGTTGTACACTCAAATTTGTGTATAGAAAACAAGGGCTGCTCCACTCCTTTGATGTTTTCGCTCGCCGACTATCCCAAACTTCCTCTCCCCCCCCCCTCCTATGTGACGTCACTGAGGTGCCATGAAGCACCGCGCAAGCACGGTTCGCCTTAACGCTCACGTGTTATTTGATTATAACGTTGCAGACGAAATTACTGAAACTATTATTTTGGTAAAATATTTTGTTGTTGCGTTGCGGTCAAGTTACAAGCAGACCTTTTTAGCAAGGTATTTATTTATTTATGTTACGTTGCAGACGAGATTACTTTATGAAATGTTACTTGATTATCAAGTAATATTGTCTGCAGTGTTACCTGAATATTCCAAGAAATACATTTACTAACAAAACCATACATTAAAACCAACATTTTCAGAATGATGAGATATAAATAAATATATATATAATATATAAATAACAATAAGATTTCAACTGAGAGTACCGGTCATTATTGATAACTCAAAATTTTAAAACAACAAATTTTAAGTACTCAGCATCAAATTAAAATAAACATTAACAAAATATAATTTATTTTATGTAAGAGTTGCAAGCGAGATTACTTTATGTTAAAAAGTTACCAAGGTCCTCAAGTAATTTCTTTAAGTTAAAATGTTTAAAAAAATCTTTAGTAGCAAAATGCACTTAAAATTGTCAGAATAATTAGATATAAACACAATAGATATAATATACAAATAATTATAATTAATTTTAAACCTGGAATAATACAATTATTGATGACAAAAATTGAAAATAAAACATAATTTTAAGTTAAACTTCTAGACTAAATTAAATTGCACAATGTCAATTTAAATTTAAATAGTCCAATTGTTTAAATTCAACTATTAAATTAACTATTCCCTAAGGGCTAGGGGAGGAAAATTTCTATAAAACAGTTTTATTAAAAAAAAGTATTTTATGTAAGAAGTAATTATTATGTCAATGTGTATATCTGCATTTAAGCTACTCATTATGTGTAAGTATTTATAAGTTTTATGTGTTTTATTTTATAAGTATTACTCATGTTTTATTAAATTGCAGTATGACATTCAAGTTTTGGTGATTTATTGTAATAAATACAATTATACTCAATAATGTGACACTTTTTGTTCAATTTCGTTTTAAGAAATGTTTCGGAGAATGAAATTAAAAGTATGCTAACATTAGTACTCTACAAAGGTTTATACCCACAAATTAGTTAGTTTTATTGTAACCCTGTCTTCTTCTTACATCTTTGTTTACTATCTACTTATTGCTTTGTGTAGTGTCAATACTAAAACTAAATAAAGAAGAGGGCATCATAAAAATGTTACAGCTTTGATAAGAAATTATTGTAGCAGAGAATACTTATGAGAAGCAGTGGGAATGGAGCAGGCATTACCGCCGTGACGTCATCACAGTGGCAGCACGGGAACGTTCTCCGTGGCGGACAGGTCTCTAGCCCTTGTATTCTATAGTCCTGGTAATCACTATCGTTATGTTTGAGGTTAAATAATCACTTTCTCCAGTCATTGTTCGTAATAGGCTAAAATAGTAATTCCCTTAAAGTATTAATAATTAATAATTATTATTTTGTCTTGACATTATGCACAATGGCTAGCTTGAGTTGGTCAAAGTGATTGAAGACAAAATTGTATAGCACGCGCATGACACGCCATTTCAGTTTGTAACCCGCCTAATAAGAAACTAACAACGGAACTTTTTCACGGAATGCTGCAATGATTCTAATTAGGCTTACTATTTATGAGTGACAAAATGTTTTGTTTAAAACTATTCTTTAGTAAGAAATTACTGTTGTTGTTCCTTGTTCAACTGTTTGGCGTGTATCTTACGTATTAAACTTTAACATTGCTTTTGCGTGAACATTTTACATCCATTACATGATGACGTCTCTTGTGCATTTATTTAGGATGTCAATAAAATCACCAAACAGAAGTCACATCGAACCTAACTTACTATAAGGTAGAAAACTTACAGAACCAGCTCTCTAAATAGACTGAATACATTTGTGAGACTTTTAAAGCTTGTAAATTCCTTTCTGAAGGTTACAATAAAATAAATTTATCGGTCGAATGATACTTTTACAAAAGATTTTAAAATCTTGTATTTGTATGTTGATATTATAGTATAATAAATAGCACGTATAACGTAATTTGTTCAAATTTCGTCTGACGGGAGTTACGTCAAAACCTTCGACGAAAAATAATTCCTGATTTAATAAAACCATATTTTTTTACAAACTTTTAGGGAAAGGACACACGTTGTGTGTTTTCTGCTACAATACTAATTTTTGCTCATGCTAAGAAAATATGTTCCTGAATAAAAGTCTGCAATCACATAGTGGTATTTCAAGATGGTGGACAAATTGAAACTCTATGTAATCTGAGTTAACGTATTTTTATAGTTCTTAGCACGAGCCTGTATTTTTATTTCATCTAGTCCAAATGTGCGGTGATAATTTTATAAAAGTCCAAAGACCGTGTCTATTAAGAAGGACACGGTTATTAAATCATTGTTATTGCTCAGGTAGCCAAAAGGATTGATGTTAAACAAAGCTGAAACTGTATCTCAGGATATTTATACCAACAAAAAATACATTGCTTTAAGAACACATCATTAAAGCAACAACTTGGCTTGTCATTTAAGTCTACAATAAATACTAAATAATAACAAAAACAATTATTTATAATGCACACTAAAATTAAACTCAAAACAGAGAAGTACTTACTTGTTATTTACCTATAAAAAATAGCCACAATAGAAAATGAAAATAACACAAGTTATTACAGTAATGTTAATTTTTTTATTTTTTAAAAAGAAATATAACTTAAAGACATCCTTACTTATAGCATACTTTTATTGTACTTAAAATGCTAAAATAAATACGCAATTGGTCAATAATGTCATACAATTTACATTTAGTATGAGTAACATTTATTTGATCTTTCTACTTTTTTATATCTTGTTCAATATTTACAAAAACTGTTTTGCGTATTCACTTCGTTAGCAATGATATAATTGTTTTCTTTTGCATTTTACAATCACACTAATTCACCTTATATGAACAACATTTACACTACAGAAAATAGTATTTTTACATTACATTTTATTGTATTGTATTCACAGTAATTATTTTTATCCTGCAGTTCAAGTGGACATCCTGTCGCATGAAAATCGTCAACTGTGACCAATTCAAATAGTATAAAATGGTTCGTGTATAATATAGGCAGAAGTAGTAGTTATACGTTGCTTGATTCAGCCACACAAGGACAACAATTAACTATGGAAACATTAGCAGCTCTATTACTGGCCATTGTGGTAGTCCACTATTCTGCAGCGGTAAATAGTTTTACAATGTTTTATTTTGTATGTTATGATATATTTCATTTTCAACATTATATATTTCACTTTTCTTGTTTTTACATTGAAGGAAGTTAATGTAAATACCAAAGTTTTGCAAAATTCTTAATAGAATTTATTTTAAACAAAAAAAGAATTAAATTGTTAAATACAATAAATTTTGATGTATTACATTTTCTATTCTACATCTTCAAACTAAGTATTTTTACAAATAAGATTTTTAACGCAGGAACACTATTCAGAATTTTACTTCTTGATCTATAAATTCACAATTGTTTTAGAAATTAACACAGTTAAGTTTATTATGGAATTAAGTTGTGTCTCCATTTCTTTAGTTAGATAACAGTTTCACTTATATCACACACTGTTTGGTTTTGTAAATAAAGCTATGCAGCGTTACTTCCAATTTTTATGGCTGTTTTCATAGTAAATTATTGATAAATAAAAACATTTTAAAAATTGTCCTAAATTAATAAATTCAATTTTTATATGGATGGATGTATTTATCATTGCTAACTAATTTAATATATACACAAATGGTACAACCGATGATGAATTAGAATATCCTTTAGTACCATCTCCTTACTTAAAATTAACTGAAAAGAAAAAGTACAAATAGTTTTAAATCTCTTTACACAACAAAATATAATTAACTAAAATGGTTTTAAATGTTCCCAGAAAATAAAATATTTTTAAAACACAAAAAAAATATTTTCTGCACAGTAGAGTTTTCTAAGCAATAACATGTTTTTGCATTAATTTATTATAATAATACTTCATAATAATAAAACACAATACGACATACTAATCATGTTATATCTTTAATTTCAAAAGACAAGATTAAATAAAACACAATAAAAGCATAAAAACTCCAAATAGAATTTATGTATCTCTATTTTAACATTAAATAACCCCTCTTTCATAAGTTTAAAAAACAAATTTGTTATTACGTATTGTAAATTGGTTTGGAAAAATAGTAATGTTTTACATCATCTATATAAATAGTATTTCTTAAACATAGTTAATTTAGTTTTTAATAAGGCATAATATTTTACAACATAGTTCACCTCTAATAAAGGTACTGTATTTATTCCCCGTTTGATTTATTTTAAAAACATATAGATGGCTTAGTGGAAATATTATGCCCATTAACCTGAAAAGATTAAGAAGAATCTTCCTCGACCTATGCAACATAACACGCATTATATATTTTTGCATAACTAAAAATGATGGTTTCCTCATGTTTTTAGGTATTATCTAAAAATGTTATGGAATAAAATAATGTAATATAATAGTAGAAATTGAACGTCTCAATTTAGTCTAAAGTTATGTTTTATTTCAGAATGTGTTTTATATTTTGTTTAAATAATACTAATATAATATAATGTTTGTACAACTTTAGGAAGACGATCATAAAGACATGTTTAAGGATTTTGCAAAGACTTGTATGGAAGAAAATAATGATTTGACCAAAGGTAAGTAACCAACCGTTAGCATCATTTGTCATGCTATAGTTTCTCTGTTATTTTTCTGGTTAAAGGCGAAAGTTATTTGGTTATAATAGCCTGAAAAGGGGGTTAAAGTTGTGAATTGATTTCAGCTAGTAGTTATTTATTATGTATTGTAGAAATTCATAATTGTATAATTTTATTATTAAATGATTCGCAAAAGACTCAAGTAACAAAATAATTAAATATTCTGTAAAGTTCTTTGACAGCCTTTGATTCAACAGACCCGGTTCGATAATAAGGATGGGTTGAAAATTTTGTCTTTTTAGAATAAAGAACAAGGTGAACAATTTGTATAGTAAAACTGCCTCTGAGACAAATATAGACCAGAAATATCTCTTCCATTAAGGGGAGCGCGTAACTCCTATACCGCCCATGTTAAATTAAGCACATTTAGGTACATTTTTCTCAAAAAGTATAAGGGCTACATATATGAAAATTTAACACAACATTATTTACACCTTTCTAAGCAAACACATGCTCTTTCAACATTTAAAACATACTAGATCATACATTTTTATTTTTTTGAAAAAAAGACTATAAAAAACTATTTTTTTATATAATTAAAAATTTTTACTGTTGGGTAATGTTCAGATATGGCCTTGATTTTGCATGTGTTTGTATAAAACAGTATAAAGTATGACCAGACAAAATTTCAACCTTTTATCTTTAATAGTTTCTGAGAAAAATGTACCTGCGTCAATAAAAACTAAAGTTTCGGGAAATTAGCGTTAAAGGTCAGATCTTTACCTTATGATGAGTGTGGCTTGTTAAAACATCCCTGCACCATAGTCTGGATCCTCTGCCTGATTTTCTTCTTCTTCCAGGTCCATTTTCCTTTTTCTTCTGGCAATTCTGGCTACTCGGGTCATGTTTTCGGCCGCTTTGTCGGATTTTTCATTCGCAATATGTCAAAACTGCGAAGCGTGTTTACTGCTTTGCAGCTTAACTGTAGGCCTAGCAGTTTGTAAATAGTCAATTTACTTGAAAACCCATCATTGAAGCTCAACACAGAGTCTATACACCTAATCTGAAAGTGTCAAGTCTCACAAAAACATTTTTGGGGATTTTTGTCCAAACCACGTTATTAAAACTCTCATTTGGGTTTTGTGTTTTTTGGTGGAGGCACTTTTTTAAGAGATTTGGGTCTGCCAGGTCCTGATAAATCTTTTTGATTAAAACCATTATTTCATAAGGTAGTTTGTTTTTGTGTTTATATTCGAGGTGATTATCTGTAGCTTTATTGTAACCACACCAAGTGTCAGGTCCGGGGGGCATAAGTTGTGCTGCGGGTTTTCATCGCTTGATATTTTATGAAAATATGTAGCCCACACATTTCTTTTCATCTGTTCCAAATCAGAGCCTCCTCTTTTTATTGCCAAACCATAATATTCTTGTAATTTATAAATTTCTTTATCTGTCAGTCTGTTTCGACCACATAAGCCTTTGCCGTCTTCTAATTTTTGCTTCCGGAATCCTTTTTTCAAATTTTTCAGCCGCGTACCCATTCGTTTTTTAAACATTCAGCAGTAAATAATACAAACACAGCTGCTTGCAGTTGAGTTGTTAGCAGTGTTGTCAACACCAACAAACACCAGAAACATAATTTCCCCGAATGTACAATATATTAGTTTGTTGTAGGTCTTGTAGGTTCAGGAATTCACGCGAGCTCATAGGCGTGCCTTAGTTTGGGTTTTAATTTCTTTTAGCAGCTAAAAAATTTGTTTAGCCAAAAACCCTTATATTTTCTTAAAGAGAATACTTCAATGAATAAAAAAAACAAATAAAATAATTTTAGATTTTTTTTCCATTTTTTGGTTACGCGCTCCCCTTAAGGGCGGTTTACCTATTCTAACCTAAAAATTATCCAAATACCTAAAACAAACAATTACTCTTTCGGTTTTATCTATTTGTTTAAACTTACTTAAGTTGCAACAATAATAACTAACCCAATTAACATACAGTAAAAACGGTTTATATAGACTAATAATACCTTTTATATAATATAGCCTAAGTAAACGCCCCCTGTAAAATCATAAGCAAATACACATCAGAAATACATCATTTATAAAATTTCTATTTAAAAACAACGAATTTTATCAAGGGGAGAAATCAAGACACGAACCTAACTATGCTGAGGGGATTTTTAACTAGTAAATGTTTATAATTATAAAGACTATAAAATTGAATGCATATTTGTAAAAACATTTGTATTTATATGCATTATTATAATACTAGCGAAAAAAGCCTCCCGAGGTCGGCTGAAAAATGTCCTAGGGCAAAATTAATCTCCAGAAATAGGTATCAATCGTATCATATTAAAAAAATAATAATAATTCCATAATTTTCTTTAATTTTAAAGAAAACGCACTAAATTCAGAAATAGGTATCAATAGAGTTTTAAAATAAAACCAAACAAACCAAAAAAAGAGTCCTTATAAATAAACCGATGAAATAAAAATGACAATTCTTATTTTGTTGATAATTAATTATTTACATTTACTTAAATTTTTTTAAACAAACTGCACGAAAATCGGTTGCATAGATTTCCAGAAATAGGTATAAATAGGGTTTTAATCTAGAACAGAAAAAACACAAAAAGTGTCCTTATAAGTATTATGATGAAGTACATATTACTTTTCATAAATGTTTAATAATAATAACAATATTATCTTTTTATTTCAAATAAACAGAACTAAAATGGGCCCTGTAGATCTTCAAAAATATGTAGTACAAGTGGTTTAATCTAGAACCAAAAAACCTCAAAAAGTGAATTTAAAAGTATACCGATGAAATAGAAATTACTTTTCATAACATTTTGATAATAAAGACAATATTCCCTTTTATTTTGAATAAACATCACTAAAATTGGCCAGATAGATCTCCAGAAATAGGTATAAAATCAAAAGGATTTTAACCTAAAACCATCAAAACTCAAAAAGTGCCGTTATAAATGTACTATGAAATAAAAATGACATTTAATATATTTTTTTTTGTATTTATGAAAACATTTTATTTCATTTAAAACAAACCACATTAAAACCGAAAAGGTAGATATCCAGAAATATATATCAATAGCAAACGCCCTCGATAAAATCACAGATTAATTAGATACACATCAGAAATACATCATTTATAAAATTTCTATTTAAAAACAACGAACTTTACCATTGGTTACCTAACTATGCTGAGGGGATTTTTAACTAGTAAATGTTTATAATTATAAAAACTATAAAACTGAATGCATATTTGTAAAGACATTTGTATTTATATGCATTACTAGCTGACCCGTAGGGCGTTGCCCGTGGTGGTTGGTATTTTCAGTCTTTTTAACGTAATAGTATTCTTTTTAAGTGTTCAGTCAGTGCGTGGTATTTGGCTTCATATAGATCTTAAATAATAAAAGCACTATTGTCATAATAATAAAAGATCTGAAATTATGATTTTAGTAACTTTGATCCCCCCACCCCTCCTAAAATTTCGAAATTTTTCATACCCTTTCTTAGTGAGCACCTACGGCCCTAGAGGAAGCTACATACCAAATTTCATTTCAATCCGTTCGGTAGTTTTGAAGAAATCGTGATTTAATAACTTTGATACCCCCAAAGCCCCCCTAAAATTTCGAATTTTTTGAAACCCTTTCTAAGCGAGTGCTATGGCCGTAGAGGAAGCTACATACCAAATTGCATTCCAATCCGTTCGGTAATTTTGGAGAAATCGTGATTTAGTCATTTTTACCCCCCAAAGCCCTCTAAAATTTCGAATTTTTTCAAACCCTTTCTTAGTGAGCACCTATGGCCCTAGAGGAAGCTACATATCAAATTTCATTTCAATCCGTTCGGTAGTGTTTGAGAAATCGTGATGAGTGAGTCAGTGGAATTTCGCTTATATATATATAGATTATAATATATTAAAATAAAGATGCCCATATCATTTAAGAAAACCTTATTAAACGGTTAAATTTGTAATGTGAATTATAATAATCTCTTGAGTCATAGAACAACTGGTTTGCAGTTAAATTGTTTAATAAAATCTGCCTCTTTTGATCTAAATGCAGGTCTATAATGCTGCCAGCTTTCTTGGTTGTACTAAACTAATATTAAATTTAAATCACTTATTGTACAAAACTGGTAAAGGTAAGCATATATGATGTAGTTTAGCAGTTCATAAGTACTGTTTTGTTTATCTTTAACAGTTTATCCATCGTTTCAAAATTTTGTTTTTCTAAAAAGTAGCGTTTCAATCACTGTTGAGCACAAATAAATTGAAAGAGCATAACTAAGCATATCCGATAGGGGTACATCAATTAGGAAAAGATTCATCAAAATAGTATTATTAGTTTTTTTTTTTTTTTAAATTGTAATAAATATACTAACTGAAGCTTTATATACTATAGAATTTATTTTTGATATGATTATTATTATTATATGATACCAGATTTAAATATTGATTGCTTACACTTTGGCCTTTTGTGCACGCTTTTGTGCAGTTAGGCGCCAACTGACTAAACACAAAAATAAGAGTAACTGCAAGTTAAAACTACATTCCATTCCATTGCGTTATAGTGGTGGCTTCATTTTTACCCAGGAGTCGATTTTATGCACAAATGCGTGTATAAAAGGAACCTAAACTAAAAAAAAACTAATGTATCTAAAGGTGGTGTAAAGGAAGAAACACAATGCCGTAACGTCACGTATTTGTTTTTGTGTTATCACGCTAAGTACACTGCTGTTAGGCATCATAACCGCTAATTAACTTTCTCTACAATGTCTTTGTTAAACCTTGCCTTATCAATATGAAATAAAATCAAATAAAAAAGAAAATATTTGTATCTTTATTTTTATATAAAGGGTGATGCAGAACTCTACGGCAATATCTCGGTAGCTAATTCTATAGCTAAAAATAAGAATAAAAGTTCATATAAACATATGCTTGAAAACGCTTCGTTTTCCAGATATCCGCCATTTTGTTTTTTTTGCAAAATAATTCATATATAGAGTTTTTTACCGATTAATTTTAAACTTGGCATAAAGTTTAACCTAACAATGATCTAGCTCTAAAACATAAGCGATTATATCCAATCATGAGTTTAAAAATATCGGCTGTTTGAAAATTTCAAACCTAAATTACTCAAAAACCGTACTTTTTAACAAAAAAATGTCAAAATACCTTTTTAGCACCCCTTTGATTTCCTGTCGGATTTTGTAATTTGTCAAAACAATCGAATGAAGGATAATAGTTAAGTTATGTGTAATAATTAATTGGTTTGTTCAACCCGGCATACTATACAAACACAGTAAACAGAACAATATTGTATGTAAATATGCTGTTATTATCTTTAACTTATATAATATCCTTCATCCGATTGTTCTGACAGTTACACCATCCTATAGGGAATCAAAAGTGCTACAAAAAAGGTATCTTGACTTTTTTTGTTAAAATTTACGGTTTTTGAGTAATTTAGGTTTGAAAGTTTTAAGCTGCCGCCATTTTTCAGTACTAGGAGTACTGAAGTACGTCTCGAGAAAGGAGGAACTCCGAAACGCGTCGATGAACTCACGCGTTATGACCATGATGTAAGGTGACAACAATGTAATTCTAGTCCATTGAAATACCATTTAAAACAGCATCCCACACTTTTAGCCCGTGACGTGAAATGACATGACATCACGTGAGCTCACGTGACGTAAGTGAAGGCAGTGTGTTTCTACCTCAAGTTCCCTCTGTCTACTATTCAATAAGTACAATAACTTATATACTTCATTGTTTTATTTGTTTACAGAAGATATAGAAACTATCGAAAATCATAAGCCATCTGACAGCAAAGCTATTAAGGTAACTAGGACAAATTGTTCAATAATAAACAATTAAAATTATATCCACATATACAATTTTAAATGGTAAATGAGATTATACGAAAAATGTGCACTGACTGTCGGTGTTTCATGTATGAATTTAAAAAATAGATCCTTAAGTTAGTGGAAAAAATAAAATTTACTATCGGATTTCCATAGGAAAGATGAGTTATTGCAGTGACCCTTATGGTGAGACCTAATGTCTGGAGTAGTAAATGTGCACCCAACGTAGTCCCCAGAAAAAGTTTTCAGGTTTTATTAAAATTATATATATATATATATGTGTTCGCACTCTAAAGTCCGCAGTTTACAAGTTTGGTCCAAATTTGGTACACGCGATGGTTGTGTAATAGGCTCTGACGAGTTCGTTAACCAAAAACATCCAACAACCGGAAGTACTTTTTTGACCGGAAGTAATTTTTTAGTTGCGATTTTTCAACCTTATAGCTCGTTTGGTTCCCCCAAAATCTATCATATCGTAAAATACCACCAAAGTACTTACTAGGCTAATTTTATTGTTGCTCAACTTCTATTACGGCCGGGATGCAAACCACTGCGGGGGAAGCAAAGCAGTAAGAAATCCGAGACCACAAGGTCGAGTGTTTCCGCAGCGAACGGAACGAAGCAGCGCTTGAGCAGGGCTGGAGGCTGAGGTACAAACGAATTCTACTAATATATTTTGTACACGCATACAGATATTCAGCGCTTTCGTGAGTAGACCAATTTCCCAAATATTGGTTCGAATCCTAATACATATAAACTTAATTTTGGAAACTCACGTCAGCGGTTCAGCCAATGAATACTTAAACATTTAAGTATTCATTGGTTCAGCTGCGTTATAAAATTGTCTTGGTTTCCGATCATAAAACCATTTAGTGGTTGTAAATATAAATATGCCTATATATCTTTAGTGTATATCAGTGACGCCATCTTGAAACGGGGACAGGTAAAGTTAAAACTTCTTTTTGAAATGTTTACTTTCAAAACTATATAACGCTAACATAATTTTTAAATTTAAATTTAATTTAGCCCATTCTCTGAAATATGCCTTGGATTTGAAAAACACTCCTTAGATTGGGAATTTTGGGAGTTAAAGTGAAACCAAGAGCCTACGCGCTACACGCTACAGCACCAGTATGTTATGCTCTGCACATACACGAAATGAGATCAAAACAATGTATATTCAAATCACATTAGTATATTTCCTCACTAGTACCGATCCGATAAGCGATCACGTTTTCCTTCCGATATGATCAAGGAATAACACTTGAGGTACGAGTTATGAACGTTATTTTCATCACACTGTAAATAATAATAATAGAATAAGTGTAATTTATCAAAATAATGTAATTACCCCAAAAAAAGTAATACACCAGACAATGAACTTTTTATATTTGTCTTCGTTCTATCCTTCGATTTTTTGGAAGCAGATGGTTAGTGGCTTCAGCTACTTTACTTAATAAACTAAATGACAATTCCAACGGATCATTTAAATATTTGTCAGCCATATTACCAGGGTTGCTCAGTAATATTGCTCACAGAAGACAACAATAGTGTTTGAATTGTTTTTTTTTACGTTTTTACTGATATTTAAATAATTATTAATAAGAACAACAGAACAACAGAACATCTGATTTCAAAGACATAACTATTACTGATAGAAGCAACTACAGTGACTAGATAGACACAGTGCGGCCGCCATGTTTATCCTAAAAGTAATGTCATCTGCTCAGAATTATAATGTAAAGAATAGTGTTGTATCTCTTTGAAATTAAAGAGAAATTACCTCTTTGTTTTTTTGTGTTTTTTTTATAAAGGGAAAAACATGCGATTTAATTGTTACAGTTTGATATTTATACTGAAATAAAATAATAAAAATTGTGTTTCTTCTTAAAAAGTGTATTCTGTTATTTCGTACAAAAAGATATAACAAATATAATATAAACATAATTATAAATATAATATAAGATAAGAATTTATGATGAACATGGCTGCCGGCCAATAGGACCTCACTTGGTCGCACTGTTTCTACCTAGTCACTGTAGAAGCAACTGGTGTATAGAATGCATAAGTACAACAATACGAGAAAAATTCCAACTGTCTTTCCAGGAAAATATCACTTTCAATATTTACAGCTGTAATTGAAAAATTATTAATTCCGATAAAGTGATGAAAAATTGTATTAAGTGACAAAATTACGTCATTCTATTTCAGGAATCACCCCATCAAATAAGTGCAATGTATTATTATTATGCTATCATATCTATTTTTGTTTTGTTTTTTTCAAATCATATATTCTTGGATTATAACTACTTCATATATATGTAACTTAAATAGTGTGGTTCAACATTTATATTTACTATTGCGTTTGGTTTTTTAGTGTTTTCACGCTTGCATGCTGGAGAAACTTGAAATGGTAAGTAAATATTTTAATTTGTATTTTGTCCCCCTCCCCTCCCACTGTCTCCCCCTCTCTCTCCTTGTGATGTGATACAATAATTAGCTTTTCTTTTGTAAATAGAGTGAGCATTTGTGTATTTCAGTTTAGTTGGTAATACTATTGCTTATTTTAGGTTTGTGAAGCCTGTTTTATATGTAATAAACATTAATGTGCTTCTGTGTGTATGTTTAAATATAAATATATAAGTTTATATAATTAAGCATTTGCGTTCTACAATGTAAATTTCAGTTTTTATTTCATTTAAGTTTGGTAATAATTTGTAATTTAATTTTCCGTCATTACATGTTTTAATTTAATTTTATCAATTTTATTTCTGTTCAATTTATTTTGATTTTAGTTTTCAATTTAATTTTCTGTTAATTATTGCTATGTTAATTATTGTTAATTATGTTGTTCAACACTATTTTATAATGTAATAATACATAATATAGCCAGGTGGGGTACACCATCTAACTATAAATACCACAAAATAAAGGCAACTTGATCAATCTTTAACTTTTAAATCTTTGTCTTAATTTAAATATATTTATTTAAACTTGATTTAGTATAACACTTCGTATAGTTTATTCAGGGGAACACATATAAAGTTAGTTATATTTATTACTAGGGGCACTAAGTTTCATAAAAGTGTTACAATTTTAGCACAGTGTGTATTTTTAGATGAAGGATGGCGCCCTGAATGAAGAAGGAATGAATAAACTTGTAGAAAAAATGCTAACTGGAAAAGAAGGCGAAATCAAGAAAACAAAAGAAACGATGGGAAAATGTGTAGCTGAAGGTAAGACAATAAGCATTTAAAATTATCATTCCCAATCTCATAGTATTTGTTCCACTCTCATGTTATTGTTATAAAAAAATAGAGAATAAAAATCGTGTAAACACATTTGAAAATAACGTATACTATTTACGTTGCTCCTTTTAAATTCTTGCATAATGAAGATTAAAATAGTATTAAGCTTGTCCCAGATATTTATTATACGTTACATAATAAACATTCTGAAAAAACAAGTAACATTCCTTAAAACAGTCCTTAAACTTACAAGATTTTCATTTGAACAATTTTGAAACGTTTAACTGTAAATTCATGCAAATTAATTACATAGGTTTGCCAATGTTTACTATGAAAGTTTAAAATATTTTAAGGGGTGACGCACAGGTGTAATTTTCCCATTCTGAGAAGGCAAAAATAAAAAAACTATTTCATTAAGAGTTCGAAATACTTCATATGACAAGTATAATGTTCGAGGAAAATGGAAATGAAAGAGTTACAATCCCGATAGAGGAACGTGAACCACAACTGAACATGTTTGTTCAAACCTCCATAAAAACCAGCCTTTCCTCAATCCTGTTTGAATTCTTACTGGCTATACTACTGTTTAGGAGTTACAATAAACATATAATTTGTATCTTATTATAAATCAATCAAGTACATATTGGTATGATTACATTATCTGTAATTTTATAAACTTCTAAATTGATCAAGTTATTGTACAAACATTTACGTTTTTCATAATGAACTTCGAAATTAGTTGACTTTCTTAAATTGTAAAATATTGTATTGAACGATTTATTAGCCTCGTCTTGGGAACCTAAAGAAGAGAAAATGACAAACAAAGTTTGCCCGTTTTTTGCCCTTTTTGTCAGAATTGTCAAAAAAAATTATTTTGTTTTAGAATGAAAGACTCTCACATATATTATTTAGACTCACTACACTAAAATTATACTTTGTCAGACATATTTCAAAATTGTAAAAACAATAAAATTATGTACTTAAATGAGGAAACTATTAAAAAACCTACTACTGTAGTTATAATGTTTTTTTGGAAATTTGACCCCTACTTTCATATTCCGTAAATTTCCAAATAATTTTGAATACAAAAATTTAATTGGTTCACTAGTTATTCATTTAATAACATTGTGTCTTCTTTAAATAGAAAATAAAAATTCATAACCATTATAATAATATTAGTGAACTTTGAGCTTGACGAGTGAGAGGGTATTATTTTAAAATAATACTAACAATACTACTGTTCACACATAGGTTTAGTGATCAAACGCGTTTCAACGACAAAGTCGTCATCCTCAGTGATACATGAGCTACAACTAAAGACTTATAACTGGATGCAATAAAGGGTTATAAGAGTTTTTAGTTGTATTATTAGTTGAGAATTAGTGTATTGTTATTATTATTTTAAAATTATAATAATGAATTAAATTATGCGTTAGTAATAATTATTTTTATTATTAATTATTGTATAAAGTTTCAATTATATAAAGAAACATAAAATAAAATTTAAGCTTAAAAACTAAATTATTATTTTGTTTTCCGTACAAATCATATTGTCAAATGTATCAAGTTTCTTTAAAATAATAGGTTAAAATATTGTTTGTCATTAAATTATAAGGACTGAGGTGACTTAATTACACCCAATTACATAATACATACATCATTTCAAACTTTTTGAAGTGATAACTTCTGTTGGTACGTTGGGCACTTTCGCTTAAATATGTTTCTGAAATCTCGCGTCACGCAACTTTTTGCGTAGATACAAGTCAGAGCATGAAGAGGGACTAGACGATACATTGTATATAATAATACGTTATTATAATGATTATAATAATAATATATTATAATAATATTATATTATTATAATATTATATTATAATAATATTATATTATAATAATATTGTATTATAATAAGTATGCAAAAAATAGTGGCCATTATAATGTAAGCATTATTTATTAAGTGACTAATGATTTTAAGTGAGGTATTATTGTATGCTCTCTACATAGAATTCTAAGAATAATTCAATATGTAAGAGATAATTTTAATAAAATACATACATAATTATAATTATTGCAATAATGCTACATAATGCTGCAATGTAATGCTTACATTATAATTATCACTATTTTTTGCATACTTATTATAATAATATTATAACTATGCAATTTCAAAATATGATATGTTTATAATATTTGTTGACAATATATTGACTTTTGTAATTTGTTGATCTTTATTCTCTATTAATACTGATAAAAATATAAATCGGTCATAGAAGTTATCACTTCCAACGTGTGGTCTTAAGCACACCTAATGTTTTTTTTTTTTTATAATAAATTGTTATACTTTGTGTTTTATTACATTATGTTTTCAATTAGTTATGTTTCTGTTTGGCGCACCAAATCTACATATCTGTTAATTAAAAATAGTTTATCCAGTTTATAAGCTAACAAATACTTTTTTATCATACTTACATTTTCAAAACTAAACAACAGAAAATTTAAAGACACAATATCTCACAGTAAAATTACATTATTGTACAGATTTTGTGTACAGTTTTATTTATTTTTATCAGCGATCATTTACACACAATTTCATCGAAATCAATAAATAAATTAAATCAGCTTTCCACGTGGAAATTATGATATTTATTTGAGTTTGATATTTATTTGAGTTTTGGGTTAGGAAATTAGAATATCCCTTATGAGTTTAGGAGAATACTGGCATACATGCTATTGGTGAGTCATAAATTTCTAGATAAACAAACTCTTACATCTTAAGTACTAAAATAATTCGATTGCTGAACTTCTATCGTGAGTTGAGCAAATTTCCAAAATTAAGTTTATATGATTTAGTTTCAACCAACTATTTGGAAAAATGGTCTACTCATGAAAGCGCTGAATAGCTGCCCATTGAAATATATTAGTAGAATTTATTTTCACCTCAGCCTACAACCCCGGCTCACGCGCTGCATTCTTTTCGCTCGCAGCTTTTCCAATTTGCACCTCGACTTTGCGTCCTCGGGCAAGTACTGCTTCACTGCAATCGCAGCCCACAAACTCCCTTCGTAAGTTTGCATCCCGCCCACGTAAAATCCCCCCTTAGAATTGAACCGGGTACTTTTATTTTATTCAACGTTTTTTATAGATTTTGGGAGAACCAAACGAGCTGTAATGTCATGTAAAAAATGTACAGAATAATCTCCTACATTAATTTTTTTAGATAAAATCCCCAAAAAATGTTTACCTTCTGTTAATAAAAGGCCTTCTGGTTGGTGGATTTTTAGCTAACGAAATCGTCCGAGGTACTCAAAAAACCTACGTGTTTACCAAATTTATAAAAAATCGGACTAAATTTGGCCGTTAGAGTGCGAAACATATTTACATATAACATGTTTAATTACACAACAAAACGTGTTCTGGGGACCATGACCGGTGCTCATCGACCACTCCCGACTCCCGACACTAGGTCTCACCATAAGAGTTACTGTAATAGCTCATTTTTCCTATGAAAGTTCACTAATACCCACTAACAAAACAATAAAAATAAAATAATTGAAAGAACAGTTCATGTAATTTTTATTTTAGAAAAGAGAACTTGATAAACAATGAGAGACGTAATAAACAAATTGAAATAATACTCAAATCAATAATAAGATATAAGTTGATTTCTCAAATTTAACAATGGTGAAATTTGACTTAATGGAAGGTGTAAGAGACACCTCCATGGTATGTCTCGCGTACAGATAATGTTAGTCAAAAGATAAATCAACTGCAGAATCTGTTTATAATAGTACTTATCTTCGTATTTTTCTGTTATAGTTGAAAAAATGAAGACTGCAGATAAGTGTGAAGTAGCCCACGTTGTTTCAAAATGCATGATGAAGAACATAAGTATGATGGATGAGTAATGTGGCATGGTAAGAATGAGGTTTAAATGGTATCAAGTCTTAACATGTACTCCCTATACACATAGCTGGTTTGTGATTTTAAAAATTACTAAAATACCTAAATTAAAATAACTAAATTACCTTAGTTATTTTAAAACAACTGAATATTGGATTGATACATTTAAATTATTTATGTCAGTTTGATTTCAAATGATGTCAGTTGTTTTAAGCTTGTAGACGAAGTAAAGAGTAGGCCTAGACTTGGAATGTCACGTCACATCATAACTATATATACACAAATCTTTCAAAGTTTACAAAAATATTTAAAAAAAACGGAGAAGTGTGATTTTTAAGGATTTTCATAGCACTCGTATGAAAAATAATGTTTTCATCAGTATTTCAGAAAAATAAAGGCCTCCCTATAACAACGTTTTATACCACATATTTTAGGAATTAAAATGTTTATAGAAACCTCTAGCTTGTACGATACACTCAGATTAAGATAAAGAGAAATCCATCAAGGAGCTCATTCTCTATTCTCTACAAATACAACTGTTAATGGTTGTTGATCTTCAGAAATTACCATTCTGTCCTTAGAGTAGAATCTTCGCTCTCTGTATCTTCCAAATCTAGTTGGGAAGACAATAAAACAAACCTTAGCATCAACGGTCTGTTTGAAAGTTTTTCCAACAATATTTGGAAGATACAGAAAGTGAAGATTCTACTCCAACGACAAAATGGTAAAATTTCTGGAGATGAACAACCGTTTACGGTTTTGTTTGTAGGGAACGAGTGGCTTCTGTAAAATTTTAATTTCAGTAAAATGTCATTTACAATAATTGTTATTTGAGGTTTTTAAATGTCGACCTGTTATAATAATCCTGTAAGTGTGTAAGTTCCCATAACACTTCTTTTTCGAAAAATTTATAGCAGGAAATATGGAGTGGTTGAGATATATATCTCTTGAAAACTACATATCTCAAAAGTGTTTTAAAACATAGTCTTAATATCCATAAACAGATTTTGTTTAAACTATAATCCACATAAAATACGTATTGTTTGTGATACTAAAACAGTGATCCACAACAAATATTTTACATTGATATATTTTATTTGTCTAGTTCTTGTATTAAAATATAAGTTATCATGCATTTTAACTGTATCAAATTTAATTATAATACTTTCACCCATCTCTGAGAAAAAAATAAATTGATTAAAATATCTAGGAAAAGCAGATCTTTAAAAATAAATTAATGAATTATAAAATATACAACTTTTAAATACAAATGTAACGGTAGCTTAACTAAGAAAATCGAATAAGAAATAACAACAATGTGACCATGTTTACAAATAAAAGTATTAGCTGTTTATTAATAGTGAATTATTTACAATCTTTGAATATCAAATTATTCGGTAACCAGTACAAAACAAAATTTTTTTTGATATTTTATAATTCATTTAATTTATTTTTAAAGATATGCCTTTTTCGAGATATTTTCATTTAATTTTTAGTTTTTTACTGGACTACTTTACACAAATATCAACAGAAATAAATTTTCTACAAGATATAATACGTTTGAGGGTTTATACCCATTTCACAAAGTTAATGTACCGTACTAAAACCCTACAGAAAACATTTGTTTTTCAGACCGAATTTTGCATTTTGGGTCAAATATTGTAACAATTACTGCAGTTACAGCACTGGGACCTATTTTATTAAATTTATATGCTCATTTTACGTAAATTAAATTAAATTTTACACCTTAATTAACGCCTTACATATTTCAATAGAGATTCGTTTCTGTGAGTAATCTGAAACACGGGTGAAATCTTTCGCCAGCTGTAACTATCTAACAAAGCATTTCCAGACCTATGAATAAATTAACTTTTTTCGTTATTTTTGCTAGTGGATTCAGCTCAGAAAGAGCTCGGAACATTATGCAAATAACTTATTATTTTAGCTCAAAATAATTTTTTTGGCATCGTCGAATCGTTTGTAGTTCATACGAAATGATTGTATTTATTTAATTTAAAGCCGGTCAAGAACTCACAAAATACTTTAAAACACATCGCATTTAAAAACACACAATACAAGCATATCGGTTACACATATTTTGGTAGGCTTAAGTCCATGGAAGTATACAAATTTGTTTAAGGTTGCCGCACTTGTAATGTGTTAGTGTCTTGTGATTTCTTGACGTGCATTAAATTCAATAATTTTATAATATGAATTATAACCGATTCGACAATTCATGAATAATAGTCGAAACGTTTAATCATTTAAATAAATAGAGACGAAAAACAGGACTGCGTGCAATATTCAAAACAAAATAACGTATTTATGAAATACTAGCGGAAAACCTGCGTGCTCCACACGCCAACCTCGTTGGAACCTTCTGAGCACATAATCATATTATGTTTTCTTTATAATAAAGGTGTAGGATTAATAATAACCCCAAAGCTAAGATGGTAAATAATGTTTAATGTTCAAATCAAATTATTTCGTATATTTTATAACAAGGTTATAAAAGGTTATAATAAGGTTAAAAGAACCAGCAAGGCTCAGGTCTACACTTTAATAAAAACCTAACCTAAAATTTAAAAATACAAATAATCGCTTCAAAGTTTGAAATCAGCTGTCAATGGAAATATTGGAGCAAACAGCTGTTTTATCTGATGTTTTATTCAATTGGTTGCTATGGTAATTTTTTGTAAATACATGTGTTAGTTTCTCAGTCTAGAACTAACCCAAGATTTTTTCCGACTAAATTTACAAATATTGAAATAAAAAATGTTTTTATCAAATTAAATTATAGCATGTGTTACTCAGGGATAGTGCAGCTTTTTATTAGTAAAAACTATTTTTTTCAATCGGTTCAGTACGGTAGTTCCAGACATTGCCCCCTACATACAAACAAATTGTACCTCTTTTATAATATTAGTACTAGGGGCTCGGCCTCAGATGGCTGCTTCGCTTCGCTCGCAGTTGAAAAATTCACTACAGAATCTCGTTAATCTTTGGCTCGTTTGTACATAGGTTTGTAAAATTATCAAACCAGGCTTAAATATATTAACAGTAATTACAAGATTAATTATAACCTCAAATTCATGCTTTAGAAACGTGAGAGGATTTCATTACGATTTTAGTCCTAGTTCTACTATCTTCTGTCAACTAAAGTTTTGAAACCAGGCCTAAATATAGTAAAAATTATTGCAGGATTAACATAACCTCAATACTATGTTTTAGAAATTAGCCAGCCCTGTATTACAAAATTCACTATTCGAATTTATCCATCTTTGCCAAGTTTACCTTTTTTTTACAAAATAAACTATTAAATCAGGCCCAATTTATTCTAATTCCAACGTGCTAACAGTATAAATTAACTTGTTTTTTAACATTAATTAAAAACTATGCAATGAACAGCTGATAAAACAGTATAAATTGGTTTGCTTATAAACAGCTATTTTGGTCACTTTATTTACTATTTCGTTGTTATTTTGTAACCAACATGGCAACCCATAAGACCCTAAAATTTTTCAACTTTTAAATTAGATTTTCTCAAAAAAATTGCGTTTTTACACGAAATACAACTATATGGGTGTACTTAAAAATCAAAACTACCACCTGAAAACAAAATTTCTTTGAATTCGTTAGAGCCGTTTTCGAGATCCGCGACAGATACAAAGATAGGTACAAGAATTGCTCATTTAAAGTAATATGATGTAGATATCTAGTCCAGTGAGGCAATGATAGTATCTTTCTAGCATGTTGAATTTTACTAAACTATAAATAACTTAACACTTACAAAATATGAAAATATAAATAAAGCACCATAATTTATCAATGATTGTCAAACGATTTATAGTTGAAGATTTATGTTTAGAGTCTAATAGTTTATTTTGATTTTTTCAGATTTACAAACAGAAATGGGAGAAGATATTATTCGACTTTAAAATATTGTTTTAAAACTAATGTTAAATAAAATATATTATAATCTAATTTATTTTGTTTATTTGTGTTGTCCTTCCTTCAAAATTATGAAAACTGAATACAGATATAATGAAAGCACCTCTTAGTGCAAGTAAAGGACTACCTACTACATTATACAGTGGTAGAAATGTAATCAAATTCGTTCTACAGTATGTTCAATGTGTTAAAAGAGAGAAATATATATAATGTATTTAATGTTAAGGGCGGTATGAAATGTAAGCTCAAAATGTATTGTAAGATGGAATGCCATATCTTGTTTTTGCATATTATTTACTAGCAATGCGTTTACTAGTCTTGGTTTTTTACGATTTTTTAGTTACAGAAATAGTTGTCAGAACAATTTACCAACCTATTAAAAATGTTAAATACTTGAATATAACACAATACATATTCAACATTTTATTTGCGCTGTGTTATTATAAACTCATCACGGACCTTATTGAAACTCTACCTAACTATTGTCAAAACTATTTTTATTTAAATACGAACTTCTAACTGTCCTCTAAGGGAAAGTGTTGATCTAAAAAATTTAAAATGTTAAATACTTTGGCAACACAACCTATTAATGAAAAAAGTATCTTACATGCCAGTTAACAAATTAGACTAATTAATTACTCAATGAATTCACCCACAAAAAATTGTTTTTATACAATTTGTTTAGAATTTTATTTAAACGATAGAGTTGAATGACGAAACTAATAAAACTATTTAACATGCTGCCTATGTGTAAATTCATTTACATGCTTTTAATTAAAAGCTTAAACTTTCAGCTGCAAAATTTATTGAAATTTTTCAATTTAAACTGAAATTTGTTTAATAAGTGGTTTAATTTGTTTGTGTTTGTGTGGTGTTGTGTGTTTAACTTGTGACCCATAGTTGAAAATCCATATTTTTACGAGTGTTTTGATATTCAAATTAGGTATCTGAACATTTAATCAGATACAATTAGTTAAATATAATTACTACATAATATTATTACGTGATTCAATATACAGTAGTGTGTTTTCGCCCAATGAAGGTCAAAACTGGATAGAGTTGTACCTTCGTGTGTTCTAAATACAAATCAATGTAAAACAACAGGTATTGGGTTCTGACAAACACATATACTTATTTTATGCCTAACATAAATAGTGTCAAAATCCTGTTCGACTCTGAAATTCTCCTTCATCTTACATAAAATGTTCAATTGTGGAATTCAATGATTGCAGTGAACTTCAGGTTAATCAAATTTTAAGGAGATGTTATACTGCAAAAAGGTAAAAATTACAAAAATTTCTAAATTTGTTTTTGTTGCTAATATTGTTCTACATGTCTTTCTGAACAAGAAAAATACAATACAAGTCATGATTCACCAGTATTTTTATCAGAAAAAAATTATTTTCTGAGAAAACGCACTCTTTTCGGGACTTGAACCTTTTATGTCGGCTTATTTTGTGATATTTATAAGCATTTAAAACCGAAATACCCATTTACCTGTGTCGATGCAGTATACTAGACAAGCATTACTTCAGTCGTACTTTTCTGAAAGTTTAAATTTTCGGAGTTTTTTTTTAACATTTATATTTCTAAACAACTGCTTGTACAGTACTACAAGACTGAAATTTTACTTCTTATTCTGCGGTTGTTTTCTTATTATTTAGATAGATTTATGTTTGTAAGTAGCCAAGAAGAAAAAAAAAGAAAACTGGTACGAAAAGCAAAATTTCAAGAATACAAGAACTACACATTATACAACCATAAATATACCTAAAAACAAAACAAATTCATACTAATTAAAATGACACATAAATGAAAAATCCATAAAGTACTTTTTAAGGAATATAATTTTCAAAATACCTCTGCAAATTTGCTGATTTTTTTGCGTTTACATTTTGTTTACCTATAATAAAATTTTAAAAGATGAAGTTTTATAATATTGTGTTTTTGTACAATATTCCTTATAAAAACAAATTTTTACAAAAATATATATTTAAACAAATTTTAAAAACATTTGTGTTACAAATCAGTGTAACATCCCCTTAAATTGAGTGTCAGGAGACATGATTTGCCCATTCAGCTGAGGAGGATAAATGTAATCAATTTATTAGGTACATTTTATTTTTATGTTATAACGCAGACTTTTATTATTTTTATCTTATTTCTATAACAAATTATAGATTTTGTTCGACATTTGAAAGCATCTTGATAGTTGCTTTGCGTTTAAATTAAAATTAGTAGTCATGAATATTTTTATTTTGCGCTATCGACTTAAAACTTATTGTGTTCATATTCTAGTTTGGTTTGTTCTGTTATAATTCCTAAATTTCTAGTTTTGAACGAAGTTGATTGTAATCGTAACCGTTATTAAATATTAAAAAAAAACTGTAGGCCTATTTATTTTGTTTATTGAATACTATAAAACAAACAGACATTACTATCAAGGTATTATAGGTTAAAATATATAGCCTATTCGCAAAAAGTAGGCCTATTGTTTCTTTTAAAGTCACAATGTTTTCAATTTACAATTTCAATTTATTCTATAGTAACGTGAGAAAGTAAAACGACTTTAAGTCCACATCCGATAAATTGTAACTAACAGCTGATACTTTACTTATAAATGACTTCGTCCTGAAGCGAGAGGTAGCGATATATTAACTAGTAAATAATTAACGTTGGTGTGGAACGAAATGGAGGTTAAACGGAATAAATGGTTCTGGAAATTTGCAATAGCGGGAGTGATTTTATGGAAGAGAGTATGTTTGCTTGGAACGAAAGATTTATTAACCTTTGTTAACGCATAGCTGGAAGTAGTTTTACAATCTGTGTTTTGATTTATTGACCATTTAAGGAAATTTCTAATTGCCCTAAGTGATTTATAGTGTTGCTAACAGAGAATAATGGCGTATTACACTACTTATAGACATAATTTTTATTTTTGGGTAAATATAAATATTTTTTGGCTCCAAAGTTGGGTAGAATTAATTTTAAAAGTATTTATCTATCAAGAACTTTGGGGCTATTATTCAGGATCTCTCTATTTATTTTGTTTTACTTTTTAATTGTAGCAAAAGAAATGTATTTTTGTCTATTTTAATAATTAATTAACTTAAAAAGACTCTTGATTTAATTAAAGTTAGTGAACCAATAGTTAAGGAACTGTAATTTTTCGTTGCTTTAGAAAAAACACAAATATTTCTCTCATGTCCTAACGAAATAGAAACTGTCTCTCTCTCTCTCTCTCTCTCTCTCCCACCCTCTCTCTCTCTCTCTCTCTCTCTCCCTCTCTCTCTCTCTCACTCCCCCTTTATCTATTTATCCATATTTCACTCAAGTTTATATTCGAACTTTTAATATATTTTTTTATGTTTAGGGATAAAACGCAAAATCGTTGGTCGGTTTACAGCAGTGATCTCCCAAAATGAACTAACTTAAGACTGTAGAATTGTCTAAGTTTAAAAACTTTAGATATGCAAATAAACAAAATGTATGTTAAGTTCTTAAATGTTTAGAGATTATTTTCAAATTAACAGAACATAATAACATCTAACACAGCCCTAAACAAGCCATTTACATACTGAAATCCGTGCAGCCGTTTCGGATCTAAAATAAAAAACCAAATTTACACCATACTGGTAACCTTATTCTACTATTTCCTAATACAGAGAAAAACTGTATTTCCTTGTATGGAATGGTTCAACTATTTATCATATTACGATAAAACTTTTACCAAAGATAAAAGATGTTGAAGACAGATAAAATGTTCAACACAGATGTATCAACGAACAAATTCAACGTATTGAGTCAAACCAGCTACTCTGGTTGTCACACTGAACGACTAAAATGTCAAATGTAAAACATTGTGTTTTTATTCAGTCATAATGATCTATATTGATGTCTGCATACTCTGTAATAATTTCGCATGTTTCTGACCAATAGGAAGAAAGTTATTCTGGGTTTTAAGCTTATTGTAATGATGTGCAAGCATATCCCGTTAGTTGATTTTTTAAAATAAATATACTTTAATATTTATACATAAATACTTGGATAAAAGTATGCGAAACATTCCAAGCCGGATACCAGATACTTATTTATACCCCGTCAGCTGGAAGCTAAAGAACCACTGTTTGCTTTACCTCCGCCCTCCTTCCCTCTAAAGATGGATATAAAAGCCATCTGGTCTCTAACCGAGATTCAAACTTTCGATCTTCTGATCAGGAAGATACCATGCTGCCCACTCAGCTAAATATTTTCCTAAATCAACCAGATGAATTGAAAACTCTTTATTTAATTTATTGTCTCTACATGTACAAGTAAAATCGAATACATCACCATCTGTGAGCGGTTTTTATAAAGATATTGAGAGAAATTCAGAATATTATAGTTTTTAACCATGCATGACTATTAAAATGTTGTTTATCAATATTGTTGTAACAAACTGCAACTTTTGTACTTACCTATTCTTATACAGATATAAATTTCATTTATTATTACTGTAATTGTTTACTAAAATATTGAGACCATCTTCAATTTGTTCTATTACACTGTAAGTAATTTGTATGATAATCACTCGCCTAATATTCACATAATTGTACTGTAATTGCACATAATTGTACTAGTAGGATAACAATTAAATTATTTATTACAATTTACCATTTGCAATATTTTTTTATTTTAAATTGTAAATGTTACTTCCTTGAAAAATAGCCCCGTAAAAAATAACTAGCCTACTGAAAATTGCCATCACCGAAACAATTCAATTAATTGTGTGTAACACTCCCAAATGTTCAAATGTTTTCTAGCTAGGTAAACTTTATTATTTCTAAGTTTAATATATTCATATAAAACTACAACTTTATATAACGTTCAAACATTGGAAGAAGCAACCTTTAAAAATGTAAGAAGATGCTAGTTAGTAAACGCATCTGCTAAATTTGATTAATTACTAGTGGAAAATGCAATGCTTCACTGATGCTTGATTTTAGATATTAATAATATTATCTAGCATATGATAGATTAAATGATTAGAAAATGCTTAGATTAAATTATCAAACACAATTTAGTGACGGTATTGAAAAATTCATTTTGACTTGTGGTTCAAATAAGATTTGTATGATCAGGCCATGTGGTAGAGAGTATATTGAACATATGTGTATTTAAAATTAATGCAATTTATTTTATAAGCGTAGCTATCCACTTTAAACTGTTATTAGGCGATGATAACCACCCAGGTTTTACGTCTTTAAACAAAACAAAATAATAATAAATTGTTATTTAAAGTGGATAGCTACGCTTATAAAATAAATTGCATTAATTTTAAATAAACATATGTTCAATATGCTCTCTACCACCTGGCCTGATCATACAAATCTTATTTGAACCACAAGTCAAAATTAATTTTTCAATACCCTCACTAAATTGTGTTTGATAATTTAATCTAAGCATTTTCTAAGCATTTAATCTAGCATTTAATT
The DNA here is from genome assembly GCA_018207615.1 of Philaenus spumarius. NCBI lineage: Eukaryota > Metazoa > Arthropoda > Insecta > Hemiptera > Aphrophoridae > Philaenus > Philaenus spumarius. The sequence goes on along the minus strand of JAGFPH010000401.1, from coordinate 534,545 downwards.
ACCTTAAGTTAAGGCGGTCCGACACCAAAAATCAGCATTTTTTTTTAATTTGTTTACAGTTTGTTTTTATAAAATTTTTCATTATACGTTCTTTTCTGAATATGTGTAAAACGTTTTAGGCATTTTGTAATCAATTGCTTCATACTAAAAAAGAATAGAATAAATAGGTAGTGAAATTCGCAATTATACAATGTTGATACTTTGAACTCAGTTTCCCGAAAATTTACTTTTTCCATGATTCCATGATTAAATAACATCTAGAATATTAGACCTTTACCATTTTATCGTGGATTTATTTAGAAGATTTTTGGGTATGGAAAACACTATAGCCTTACAATATTAAAATAAAAAAATATTTTTAAAATATAACCTTATAACTTTTTCCCTAGAAACAGCATATGGTTTTCCACACCCAAAATGTTTCTTTAGATTATAGGCTGCAACGTGATAAAAAAATTATTCAAATTAGTTAAATAAGTTGTTCAAAATCAAAAAACCTCAACAACGTTAAAAAAAATCTAAAGTTTTAGTTGAAATATACATCAAAGTTCGGGGAAAGTTTTTTCCCTAAAATCATTCTTTTTAGTTGTACTAAAGTGTAAAAATGAATTCAAAGGTTAAATCCTAAAAATACATAAAAAGTATTTTTTTGGTGGCGGATCACCTTAATTAATCGAATTGCAAATGGTTTTTTATGTCACTTTAAATAAACGGTACCAGGAACTGGCACATACTTTCTCACAAACACATTTAAATTACTAAACAGATTTACTGTGACTTGTAGGGTGGGGTAGGAGTGTTTTTTTATTAAAGTTGGAGATTAACTAATAAATATTATTATTATTATCTAGAGAGAAAACTATTCGACCGATTTCGAAAATTTTTTTACCAAGCAGTCAATTAGGTCTTTATAGATGCACGTAAAAAGGTTTTGAAATTTTTTAAAAACAACCCGCTTTATGGCCAAAAAAACCCCAAAAAATCAGTTATTATTTATTATTATTAGCTAAACGAGAATTTTTAGAAAGATGCGGGTTTTTGTATATGGTAGGGCACATTAAAGGCTACAAATAAGACATTTTTTTATCAAAATCGTTAGATCCGTTTTTTTATAAAAAAATAATAACTGATTTTTGGAGGGTTTTTTGGCCAAAAAGGGGTTGTTTTTCAAAAATTGTCAAAACCTTTTTTCGTGCATCTATACAGGCCTACTGGACATGTCTGGTGCAAATTTGGTTGAAATCGATCGAATAGTTTTCTCTCTAGCTTTGTATACTTTTATTAAAGTAGGCGATTAACACTAATAAATATTACTATTATTAGCTAGAGAGAAAACTATTCGATCGATTTCGAACAAATTTGCACCAAACACGCCAATTAGGTCTTTATAGATGCACGTAAAAAGGTTTTGAAAAACAACCCTCTTTATGGCCAAAAAACCCCCAAAAATCAGTTATTATTATTATTATTAGCTAAACGATAATTTTTAGAAAGATGCGGGTTTTTGTATATGGTAGGGCACATTAAAGGCTACAAATAAGCCAAATTTTATCAAAATCGTTAGAGCCGTTTTTTATAAAAAAATAATAACTGATTTTTTGGGGGGTTTTTTGGCCAAAGAGGGGGTTGTTTTTCAAAATTGTTCAAAACCCTTTTTTGTGCATCTATACAGGCGTACTGGACATGTCTGGTGTAAATTTGGTTGAAATCGATCGAATAGTTTTCTCTCTAGCTTTGTATACATACAGACATACATACATACAGACATACATACAGACATACATACAGACATACATACAGACATACATACAGACAAACAGACAGACATTTTGTAAAAACCACTTTTTTGGACTCAGGGGGTCCCAAAACGGATATTTCCACAAAAATCTCAACATCGATTTTTTTTTGAGAACACTATACTTTCTCTATACTATAGTATAGTGAGAAAGTAAAAAATAGTATTTATCTTTATAGCTTGTTAGGTAGTGCAATTTATATTTATTGTATAGGGGTAGTTACAGTACTCCATTTAAATCTCTTTGATTGCTGAGACTGTAGTTACCAAATTCTCTAATCAATCCAGCTACTAATATTTGTAAATTGTGAAATTTGTATTGACATTTATTGAGCATAAAGAAAAAGTAAGTGTATACATTATAATTTAATTTTAAGGGTAGTTATCCCATTTCATCAATTTGATTTAAGCAATCGAATTGCACATGGTATTGTATATCACTTAAGAATAATATTGCACAATTTGAGTTTTATAGCTTGTAGCAAATTAGTTCAATTTGTATTTAGTGTATAGTAGTAGCAAACCCATGTCATCCCCTTAGAGTGTAGTAATTGTAACGTCTACACACTCCTGGCAATTATATGGACAACTGTGAATTTTTTAATGAAATCGGTTGAATAGTTTTTGAGTCTATAGAGGATAAAGAAACAAATAAAAAAAACTTAAATTTTATATAGAGGAATTACCATACTAGATCGTTAGTTTAAGCAAATACTTGAAATTTAATGTACGTTCTAATTTCTGATGGATACGGTACTGAAGAATAATAAGCATTTGCTCAGGTTTCTTCTTCCTAGGATAGCAAGCAACTTCTTTAAATTAAATTATTCAAAACAATACAATTAATTGTGTATAATTACACTTGGAAATGTTTTCTAGGTAGGTAAACTTTATTATTTCTCAGATTAATACAGTATATGCATTTAATAACTGCAACTTGATACAACCATGATCTATGATACAACCTTCAAGCATTTGATGAAGCAACCTTAAATAATGTAAGAAGATGCTAGTTAGTAAACGCATCTGCTAAATCGTATTTATTATTACCTTATTAAATCCTTAGTTTATGCAAATGCTTGAAATTTAAAAAACATGATAACTTCTGTTCTATATGGAAGAATAATAAGCATTTGCTTAGGTTTCTTATTCGTTGGATGGGAAACAAATCCTTTGAATTGCCCTCAACAAAACAATACAATCAATTGTGAATAACACTTCCAAATGTTTTCTGTCTAGGTAAAATGTATTATTTCTAAGATTAATATAATGCATATATAACTGCGACTTTAAACAGCCTACAAGCAGTCAGAAGATCCTATTTAATATGAAACCCCTAGTTTTAGCACATGCTTTAAATTTCCCGAAAGTGCTAACTTCTGTTAGATATGGAAGAATTATAAACATTTGCTTAGGTTTCTTATTCGTTGGATGGTAAGCAAATTTTGAAATTACCATTCATATCCTTGGTTTATATTAATCGAAGCCATTATTTCGCAATAGGTTTAAAATGAGAATAATAAACTGAACACATTCTATACCTTGTTCACCGAGAGTTTAAAGTGAAGCACCACCTTACAATGGCTGACGTTAGGGATTTGGGCCAATGAGGAAAACGAACGTCATGTGCAGGTCGGGCGACTCTGCGTATGATTCACAGTAGTTTTCAGTAAACAAACTTTGTCTTCACTAGCCACGTTCGTCCCTGCGGTAGGTCCGCGTGTGACACAGTCTGCCCGGCCCATAAATATTGTAGGGGGAGGTGCTTCACTTTAAGGGTGTCCTATACCTTGCGTAAAACAGCAAAAATATGCACTTCGTACTAACGTGTTTCGGACGCCGTTTTTCAACCTAAAAAGTTGTGAAACATCTTAAAGTGTTCTTAAAGGCTTTGTGCTTTTGTCTTATATCTCATAATTGAAAGAAATCGACGGCAACTCCTTTTAATCAACAGTTTAACTGAGTAAAAATCGATTCTTTTTAACGCATTTTTTTGGAATTTTAAGCAATAATTTCCATATTTTAAACTAACACGTAAAAAATATAAAGCCTTCTTTAAAACTTAAAGTAGTTTCCCAGATTATTCATTTATAAATAGAATCCGAAACACGTTATTACGAATGCATGTTTCAACGATTGTATTGATATCATATTGTACACTCAGGAGTTTTCTTCAAGGTATAGAAGAGCCTTAAACTCTCGGTGAACAAGGTATAGCACAGTTTTGTTTGTGTACTAGAAACAATTTTTTAGGGTAGGACGAAGTAACTTGTAAACGTTTTATAAACTTGTGGCATGCGAACTATAATGGAAACAAATTATAATCTACACTTCAATAGAGTTGCAAGTTACAATACCCATTAAGATAAGGTTTATTATAGTTATGGCTCAGTTCAATGTAACACTGGAACTAAAACTCAATATTCTCTTATCGGGTATTAAGTGAGCATATTGTCAAAAAATATTATATACATCAGGTTATTGTTAGACTATACCTAAAAAGTAGAATAGTTTAAAATTATGTTTCAAACCTTGTACATTAAAACTGAATAATTATTTCACCCAAAACAATTTTTGTAAATTCAGTATACATGCTTTTAGCGAACTTCCTTAGGAAAGATGAGCTATTGCAGTGACTCTTATGGTGAGGCCTACGATTGGGAGGAGTCAATGAGCATCGATCATAGTCTCCAGAACAAGCATTGGAATTTAATTTAAAATGTTATGTATGTATGAATGCGTGTGTTAGTACTATAACTGCCGCATTTTTACTTCCGTTTTTTTACACACGTAGGTTTTCTAAGTCGCATGGATGAATTCGTTATCCAAAAACTGGTACATTTTTGATCGGAAGTAAAATTTAATTCAGATTTTTTTGAACTGGAATTAATTTGTTTGTGATTTTATTTAAACAAATAAATATAGTATATTATTCTGCACATTTTGTTTTTTACAATTCCTTATAGCCCGTCTGGTTCCCCAATCAAAAAGTAAAATACCATACAAGTGGGGGATTTCATCGTGGGGTGGCAGATTCTGATCCTAGGCCGACGGCAGGGATGTCATTTTCCGAATCCGCATGGTCGAGGTGTAAACTCCTAAAACTAGTATTTCCGCTACGAGCAACGTATAAGCAAAGAGAAAGCCTGAGGGGAGGCTGAAGTGCAAACAAATTCTTCTAACGTATTTCGTACACGCGGGCAACTATCCAGCGCTAAAAAGTAAACCAATTTTCCAAATAGTTGGTTGAAACATTAAAACATAAAATTTGAATTTTATAAATTTGCTCAATTTACATCAGCTGTTTAGCTGAATTATTTATCGAAATATGGGAAAGCCGTTTTTCAACAAATTGCTTAGTGTTCGAATTGAGTTTGATGAATCGAGAGATAAACGGTTCTCATTGGTCGACTATAGCAAGATAAACAATAAGTTAGTGTAGATTTAGATAAGAATTGTTCTACATAAAACATCTTCCAAGTCTAAATGAAATTTTAAATATATTGATGGCATTTTAAATGAGTGCCGTAAAAATTTTGTATTGCTAAAAATGTAAAGTAGTTTTTTTTAAGATTAAAACTGTTATTATAGCTCGGAATCAAGACTCGGGCCGCCAGAGTTTTGTGTGTTTTGGTTTTAAAGAATTTATTAAAGTCTGCGAAAATGGTACAACAGAATTTTACATTTGTATGAGTAAAATTTATTTTATCTTTCTACGTTCCTGTATTTTTCTTGTAAAATGTATATGCAAAAACTGTTAGGTGGATTTGCTTAGTTCGCAATGACATAATTATTTTCTTTTACATTTTACAATGACATTTTCCGCCTGATATTACATTTTCAACATTACAAACTACATTTAAATTACAGATAATGATATTTTGTTTATTCGACAATTACAATTGTGAAAAAATATTTCTATTGTATTTGCAGTAGGTAATCATTTTATCCAGCCGTTCAAGTGAACATCTGCCACATCAACTGTGACCAATCATTTTACTTCCAATCGTATAAAATGATTGGTGCATATTATAGGCAGAAGTAGTGTACTGTGCTTGCAACAAGGGTAACTATGAAAACAGTAGCAGCTCTATTACTGGCCATTGTGGTAGTCCACTATACTGCAGCGGTAAATATCCTACATGTTGTATGTTGTGTTAAAAATATTTTATTTTTAATATTATATATTTCATTTATTTTATGTTTATACATTGAAGGAATTTAATGTGGCTATTACAAATATTTTTTTTTAACTTCATAATATTGAGGGATTTTTAAATAACTTAATGAAAGTCATGTGCCAATTATGCATTCTAGTAGTAAAATTAACTTCTTTAAATCTATATTCATTATAAAAGAATTAAATTGATAAATACAAGCCATTTTTAAGTCCAGGTGTTAAATATAAATACTTAATATACCGAAAGATATAAAACTTGTTGAAAATATAGTTTAAATATTGTAAGAAATCAAACGATAAAAATAAATTATATTTAGTTTTTAAGTCCTGTTCTTTGTAATGTTATTATTCTAATACTTACATAGTCAACATAATTTATAGTTTGCTTTTTGTTGATGTTTAAGTTTTTTTTAATTCTATTTCTTTCCCTCCCAAAGTTTTCAATTTAGAAATTAAAATAATTAGAATCCAATAATAATTTTTAAAGAAACTCAGATTATACATATTTTTGTAGTAGTAAACACTAAAAGAATTAATGTTATTGCTTGATTTTAAAAGGCCAATTTCTTTTAGGATGCGGCTTGGCATAGGTTTTAACCTAGGCTCAGTCTTCATTAATCTATCTAGTGCATTTTTTTTAATTTTAAATGCTAAATCTTAAAACCACGTATTTTTACAAACAAGTTTTTCACCCAAGGAAATCTAATCAAAATTGTAATTCTTGATGTATAAATGCACAATTGTCTTAGGAATTAACACCGTTAAGTTTATTATGACATTAATGTTAGAACTCGAGCCTCAATTGATTGAATTGGATAACAATTTCACTTTTTTTCACACACTGTTTGGTTTTATAAATAAAACTGCAGTTCTTTTACCAATTTGTATAACTGTTTTGATAGTAAATTATTTATAAATAAAATAAAAGTCCAGAATAACTTAGTTCAGTTTTATATGGTTTTTATATGATGAACATTAAATATTTATTGGTTTTTAACATTAAATAATCACTGTTTAACCTTCTATGAATAGCATTTCTTAAATTTCATAATTTAGAATTTGGATGTTGCATATATAGCATCTTTGTTAACTATTTAGATTTTAATACAATATTAATTTTTTCCTTGACATAGCTTAGCTCTAAAAAATATACTTATTTCCTCGATGATTTCTATTAATATTTTATAAACACAAAGATGGCCTAATAAAAATATGCCCAATGAACTGAAAATAGAAAGAGGACTCGCCCTCGACCTATATAAGCTAATAATATTATGGTATAAAATTTATAACAGTATAAATTAAAATTCTCAATTTATTCTAAAGTAAAAACGTACTTGTATGTAGCCTATTATGTCAAAATATGTGATATTTTGTAGTAATGCTACTATAATACAACGTTTGTACTACTTTAGGAAGACGATTCTAAAGACATTTATAAAGAAATGAGAAAGACTTGTGTTGAAAATAATAAGGAGTTCGCCAAAGGTAAGTTACCAACCGCTAACATTGATCGTTTGTCATAAATGATTAAAGGTGAAAGTTCATTTTGGTTTTAATAGCCTGAAATTGTTGTCATTGTTTTAAAGGTTTCCAATCCCAAATTAATTTCGGCTAGTAAATAATTGTTTATTATATTTTTATGATTAAATGATTAGCAAAAAAATCATGCTCTTACGGCGTACTAAAACTAAATTACATTTTCGGTAAACTGTCTTTAAGAACCTTCAATTGAACACTCCAGTTATAAGGCTAGGTATTCAAATTTGTCTTTTTGGAGTACAGAATACGGGGCACATTTATAGTAAAACAGTAACCCGCCTCTAAGAACGAATGTAGACCCGAAATACAGTAGGATACAAAAAAAGTTAGCGGGCTATACAGGATCGGTTTGTATATATTGAAATTAATGAAAAATGTTTAGTAACTTTTTCCGGAGTCAGCTTAGTCGCCATCCGTCATTTTTTTTATTTACAAAAATTCACTGTCACTCCAGAAATATAAGATATATTGAGTTTAAATTTAGTATAAACATTTTGATTTACAAGTGTACCAAACACGTTTATTGATTTTTTATAATTTTCAAAATGGCGGCTGTTACAAATTTTTAACGTGCAATATCTTGAAAAACGTTAACTTTACAAATAATATACAAGAGACAAAATATTTTTCTTTTTTAACTCCAAAGTTGTTTTTTTTTTTCGTTTATGTAGGTCAAAATATAACCGCGTTATTGACAAAAAACTGAAAACATAATTCCTTGGTAATTGTCTACAACATACAAAATTAGCCTAAAACCAACATTTTAGATCAATTAATTTTATTTCATCCATTCAAATTATAAGAATTTAAAAATGTTGGTTTTAGACTAATTTTGGAAGTTGTAGACAATTAAAAAGAAATTTTGTTTTCAGTTTTTTCCCGATCACTCAGTTATCCTATGACCTACAGAAACAGTTTGGCGCCAGATAACTAAAGGCAAAGACTGCAAGATGGCACTGGAAAGTCTTCGAACGGCAGGGCAAGTCAGGCGTATAAAAGGCACATTGCAATGCATTAAAATAGGGGCGACTTTTTTCACCCATGCGTCAAGTTAATGCACAAATGCAAGCATAAAAGAAACCTAAGCTAAAAACAATTACTAATTGTTACAATAAATCTTCCTAACAATTACTCACCTTAACTTCATTGTGCTTTATTTGTTTACAGAAGATGTAGAAAATTTGGAAAAACATAAGTCATCTGACAGCCATGCTTTTAAGGTAATTAGTATACAAGTTGTTCAATAATAAACAGTTAAAATATCCACATACATAATTAATTGTAACTGGTAAATGAAACTATGCGAAAATGTACACTTACTGCCAAAATATTGTATATACATTTAAAGAATATAACCGTACAGGTGGTGGTACATTTAAGAATATTACAGGTGGTGGAAAAAATGGGGAAGGGAGGTTAAGAATTTCAAATGTAATTGTAGGTCATGCATGTAAAGCTTATTAAAAGATGGCGCAAACTAGAGCTTAGTATCTTGATTCATTTCAATATAATTGACAGTCTAAGTTCAGGAAGTAATATTTGTATTATAACATCAAAGCAAGTAATAAATTTGTTAATAAGTAGGTTGTTGAGGATACTATTAAAATAAAAGATTATTACCAAGACAAGATAGCATTTTAGTTTTACCATTAAAAAAGATGATGTTATAAAAAAAAACCCGTAAGCAGCACTGCCGCATTACTATAGCCGAATTTTCTTATCAGGGAATACCTAGTATTATATAATTAGAGATTCCTATGCATTTTGTTCCTTGTTGCGGAAATTGTTCCAAATATATCTTTGCACAGGATTATAGTAAATTTAATTGTCTTTCGAATGATATAGCTCACAAATTGCACTTGGGTTTATGAGTGGGAGAAATTGTGTAATTACCTTACATTGATAATACAAAAAACATTTATCAGGAGATTTCTATCAGTTTTGTTCTTTGTTCCGGGGATGGTACCTGAATTACCTTTGCACAGGATTGTAGTAAACTTAATTACCTTTAGACCGATATAGCTCAAAATTGGACATGGGCTTATGAGTGGGAGAAATTGAGCAAAAACCTTACACGGATAGTGAAAAAATCATTTAGCTTCGTATCAATTTATTTCCTTGTTCCGAGGACTTTACCTGAATAACTTTTGCACAGGATTGTAGTAACTTTAATTACCTTTCGAACGATATAGCTCAATAATTGCACACGGGCTTATGAGTGGGAAAAATTGAGCTAAAACTGTCATGGATAATAACAAAATCATTTATTTGGAGCTTACTATCAATTTTGTTCCTTGTTCCGGGGACTGTACCTGAATTACTTTTGCCCAGGATTGTAGTAAATTTAATTACCTTTTGAACGATATAGCTCAAAAACTGCACACAGGCTTATGAAAGGGAGAAATTGAGCAAAAACCTCACACGGATAATGAAAAAAATCATTTATTATATAGGAGATTCCTATCAATTTTGTTCCTTGTTCCGGGGACTGTACCTGAATTACTTTTGTTCAGGATTATAGTAACTTTAATTACATTTCGAAAGATATAGCTCAAAAACTGCACACGGGCTTATGAGTGGGATAAATTGAGCAAAAACATTACACGGATAATGAAAAAATCATTTATCAGGAGCTTCCTATCAATTTTGTTTTTAGTTCCAGGGACTGTACCTGAATTACCTTTGCAACAGATTGTATTAAATTTAATTACCTTTCGAACGATATAGCTCAAAAACTGCACACGGGCTTATGAGTAAGGGAAATTGTGCAAAAACCTTACACGGATAGTGAAAAAAATCATTTATTTGGTAATTCTTATCAATTTTGCTCTTTGTTCCGGGTACTGTACCTGAATTACCTTTGCACATAATTGTAGTAAACTTAATTACCTTTCGACCGATATAGCTCAAAATTGGACACGGGCTTATGAGTGGGAGAAATTGAGCAAAAACCTTACACGGACAATGAAAAAATCTTTTATCGGGAGTTTTCTATCAATTTTGTTCCTTGTTCAGGGGGCTGTACCTGAAATACCTTTGCACAGGATTGTAGTAAATTTAATTACCTTTCGAACGATATAGCTCAAAAATTGAACGCGGGCTTATGAGTGGGAGAAATTGTGCAAAAACATTACACGGATAATGAAAAAATCATTTATCGGGAGCTTTCTATCAATTTTGTTCTTTGTTCCAGGGACTGTACCTGAATTACCTTTACAACAAGATTGAATTAAATTTAATTACCTTTCGAATGATATAGGTCAAAAACTGCACACGGGCTTATGAGTGGGGGAAATTGCGCAAAAACCTTACACGGATAGTGAAAAAATCATTTATTTGGATATTCTTATCAATTTTGTTCTTTGTTCCGGGTACTGTACCTGAATTACCTTTGCACATAACCGAGGACTTTACCTGAATAACTTTTGCACAGTATTGTAGTAACTTTAATTACCTTTCGAACGATATATCTCAAAAATTGCTCACGGGCTTATGAGTGGGAGAAATTCTGCAAAAACCTGACATGGATAATTAAAAAATCATTTATCGGGAGTTTCCTATCAATTTTGTTCCTTGTTCCGGGGACTGTACCTGAATTACTTTTGCACAGGATTGTAGTAAATTTAATTTCCTTTTGAACTATATAGCTAAATAAATCACAATATGTACTCGGGCTTATGATTGGGCGAAAATGCGCAATTATCGTACACGAATAGTGAAAAAGTCAATTATTGGGACCTTTATATGAATTTCGTTCCTTGTTCTGGAAGGTGGACCAAAAACACCTTTATACAGGATTATAGTACACTTAATTGTTGTTCGAATCGTATAACTCAAAATATGTACTCGGGCTTATAAGTGGGCGAAAATACGCAATTAACTTACACGAATAGTGAAAAAGTCGATTTTTGGGACTTTTATATGAGTTTTGTTCCTTGTTCCGGGAGGTGTACCTAAAACACCTTTACACAGGATTATAGTAAATTTAATTTTCTTTTGAATGGTATAACTCACAATATGTACTCGGGCTTATAAGTGGGCTAAAATGCGCAATTACCGTTCAAGAATAGTGAAAAAGTCAATTATCGGTATCTTTATATGAGTTTTGTTCCTTGTTCCGGGAGGTGTACCTAAAACACCTTTACACAGGATTATAGTACATTTAATTGTCTTTTGAATGGTAAAACTCACAATATGTTCTCGGGCTTATGATTGGGCGAAAATGTGCAATTATCGTACACGAATAGTGAAAAATTCGATTTTTGG